>JAJLVB010000001.1:0-133918 GCA_030570135.1 Pichia deserticola | reverse complement strand
CTTTTGATTTTAATTTCTTTTCATATTCTCTTTCAGTTTTACCTGGATATAATATTTGTTCATCACGTGGATTAACGAATTCTTCCTTTTCTCTTGGAGCTGGTGCATCTCTTTCTTTCCAATATTTTCTAATTTGACCAACACAATTCATACAAAGAAAATGTGATCTTTTATAATGACCACATGCAGGACATCTATTTAAATTTTCTTTTAATTTAATATGTTTATCACCTGGACCATAAAGTCTTTGTCTTCTCTTCATATGTGATGTTTTCTTTTTTGGTGCAGCTTTTAAAATACCTGAATCAATTTCTAAACCTTCATTTAATAAATCATTAAAATGTTCATGATGATGATCACATAAATGTTCTTTTAATGAATTTGAAATTTCAGATTGATTATTTTGTTCAGGTTGTAAAAAGGCGGGCACAGTAACACCAATTTTAATTGATGGAATACCAACCTTTGGAAGTAAAGATTGTCCTAATCCAAGTAATCCTGCTGATTTCAATATAAATGACATTGTTGTTTATACTTTATCTTTTAAATAAAGATATATATATATATATTAATTATTGTCATTCATTATTGACTGTTAAATTCATCGATTTTCATCAATTTTCAATTTTCTTTGCAAGGAAAAAAAGAAAAAAAGAAAAAAAAAAGAAAAAAAATTAGCGAAAGTGGCATGGAAGGGGTAGTGTACACTGTACATACTAGTTATACAGAAATATACGCGTAAAAAATAAAAACAATAAAAACAATAAAAAAAATCCCTTTTTTTTTGTTTTGTTTACGTTTTTAATTTTAGTTGATTTGATTACAACAATATATTTATATATTGTATATGTTTTTTATTAAGTTTCTTTTTATTACCTTTCATTCATCTTTACTATCAACTAATATTTTAATAAGCAAGACATGTCACAAACACATCCTGAAATAATGGTACCACAGAGTGGTGCAGTTTCAATTGGAACTGAAATTCAAGTCTCTCATCCAAATAATTATGTTGGTTTTGATACAATTACAACACAAATTGAAAATAGATTAGTTAAAAGAGGTTTTACATTTAATATTATGATGGTTGGTTATTCAGGTTTAGGTAAATCTACTTTGATTAATACATTATTTAGTTCTCATATGGTTGATTCTAATGGTAGAGATACAATTAATGAACCAATTGAAAAAACAACAGAAATTAAAGTTACAAGTCATTCACTTTTAGAAAATAATGTTAAATTAAATTTAAATATAATTGATACACCAGGTTTTGGTGATCAAATTAATAATGAAAAATCATGGGAAATTGTTTTAAAATATATTAAAGATCAACAAAATCAATATTTAAGAAGAGAATTAAATGCATCAAGGGAAAAATTTATTAAAGATTCAAGAGTTCATTGCGTTTTATATTTTATTCAACCAAATGGTTATGGTTTAAAACCTTTAGATATTCAAGCTTTAAGAAGATTAACTGAAGTTGCAAATGTTGTACCAATTATTGCAAAAGCTGATGCTTTAACATTAGATGAAAGGGCAAAATTTAAAAGAATTTTACAAGAACAATTTAATTTTTATAATTTAAAAATGTACCCATATGAAAATGATTATGAAGATGATTTAACTGAAGAAGAAATTCAATTTAATAATGATATTAGATCTTTATTACCATTTGCAGTTATAGGTTCTGAAAATATAATTACAACTCCAAATGGTGAATCAATTAGAGGTAGAAGAACAAAATGGGGTTTAATTAATGTTGAAGATGTTACACAATGTGAATTTGTTTATTTAAGAGATTTCTTAACTAGAACTCATTTATTTGATTTAATTGAAACAACAAGTTTAGTTCATTATGAAACATTTAGAACAAGACAATTAACATTTTTAAGGGAAAATGCTTCAGCTAGAAATTCTCAAATGCCACAAGTTCAAAATCATTAATTAAATAATTTATTAAATAATTAAAAAATTAAACCATTCATTTTCTTATTTGCTTTCACAATATACTTATCCTTTTTTTCTTCTTCTATTATTACATTTGTTTGCTAATGATCAATTATTATTATTATTATTATTATTATTATTATTATTATTATAACACTTCATATAAATCCTTCAAATTTTATCTTATATATATAGATTACTTAATCTTTTTTAATAACTGTATATATAAATTGGATAAATATTTTTTTTTTAAATAATAATAATAATGCTATTAATAATAATACTATTAATAATTAAATCAAATAAATATTCTTATATAATTACACAACTTACCCATTCAAATCATTTAAATCATCGATACTTTCTTCAATTTTATTATCTTGAAAAGATTCATTTAATGCATTATCATCTAATTCTAAATTATCATTTTTTAAATAAACAGTTTCATCATTTTCTAATTCATCATCTAATTTATCTTGTAATTTTAAACCTTTTTTAATTTCATTTGATAATTTTGAAATTTCTATATTTGCATTAATTAAACGTTTGAGATTTAAATTTAATGTTTTATCTGAAGTTTTACTTGTATTTTCGTTTGTATTTTCATTCATATTTTCATCTAAAGGTTCGATTGTAGGTTCATTGGAAATCAGGACTTCCTTTGAAGTTTTATCTGAATTTTCACTTAAAATTGAAATTTTTTCATGAATTCTTTCAATTTTATTCAGATATTTTTCAAAATTTTCACCATCTTTAAAACCTACTAAATTAAAATTTTCATCATCATTTTCATCATCATCACTATTATCACTTTCATCTAAATCATTCATTATTGATATTGAATACATTGGAGGTTTAAATTCAGATGAATTTTGGAAAGTTCTTGAAATTGCATATGGCTGAGCCTTATTTTTCTCCCAAGGGAAAATTGGATGTTGATTAACATATTTATCAACCATATTTTCAACTGGTTTTAAATCATCTTCATTTTTAACTTCTTGATTATATTCATATTCTGGTTTATGTTTTTGTTCATGATTATTTTCATTTTGATACTCATGATGATGATTAATCTTATTGTGGTAATTATTTGAATTTTCATCAGGCCAATTTATTCTACCTTCATCCATTTTCCAAGCTTCACCTTTATTACTCTCATCAACAATTATATTTGAATTATTTGGCTTTTTATAATAAAATGTTGGGAAATACAGATTTTGATGTTGATAATCATTTTGTTCAATTGGAGATAAGAAAGGATTTTGAATTTTATCTGATTTATCAATTTCTGTTCTATCATTGATTTGTTCAGTAATTTGATGTTCAATCATTTCTTCTAATTCTATTTGTTTATCTTTTGACTCTAAGTTATTATTATTATTATTATTATTATTATTATTATTTTCTACATTCTTCTCATTATTAAGAAATTCTGAATTTAAAGTATTATTTGAATAATTTAAAATTTGCAAATTTGAGAAATCTTTAATATTAATTGAATCGAATTTATTCCACCATAATTTAAATAAATTATCATTATTATTATTAAAAATTTTAATAAATTTTGAATCATAACATAAATTATAATTTTTCCAAGGTTTATTCAAACCAATAAAATGAAATAATTTAATTGAATTTTTAAATCTTATTAAAGCTGGTAAATATTCATAATTTGAATTTAATGTACAATTATAAATAAATGGTAATCTATACCAATTACAATCAGTTTTAAAACTTTGTAAATTAAAAAATTCATTTAAAATACCTTGATCAGCACCATCAAATGAATTATTTTCTTTTAAAAATGATAATAATTTATCAAAAATTTGGAAACTTGGTTTAATTATGAAAAATCCTGAATTAAAAATATCAGGCCAACCAGAATCTGATGAAGCTAAAATTTGATTTTTATTAATATTTTTAAAAATTTCAAATAAATTATCAATATTTTCAATTAATAACATATCAGAATCTAAATAAATTAATAAATCATAATCAATTAATTTCCAAATATTTAATTTTGTTAAAGTAAATTTTAAATCTGATCTTTTCAATAAATTATTTAATTCAAATTTATTATTAGTTTCAATTAAATAAGAATCTATATTAATTAAACGATTAAAAAAATTTGAATTTAAAATAATTTTATAAATTTCATTTGAAATATTTGATTTTGATAATAATAAAATAATTGGTATATTTGAACCTGAGTCAATTATAGATTTTGCTAATGTTAAAGTACCAGGTAAGTAATCTGAATTTAAAAGTAATGTAACATATGCAAAATTTGACATTTTTCTCTTTTTCTCTTTTTCTGATTTATTTTTTTATTTAATTTAATTAACTACTTCAATTAATTATTTGATTAAAGAAAAGAATTTTTAATTTTAAAACAAAGACAATTATTCAATTAAATAAATAATTAGTTTAGCAGGTTACAATCAACAATTAGTACATTGTCGTCAACAGCTGACTAAAATAGTTTTATTATCTCAATATTTTCCTTTTACCAAATTAGAATTTTAATGGCTGTGCATATTAAAACAGTTAACAAATTAACCAGCAATACATAAATATAATATAATAAATAAACAAACAAACAAATAAATAAACAAGTTGTGCCGGTCAGTTTTTGATAAGATGAAGTGTTTCCACTATTTAAATCGTATTATACAGTTTAGTTAGTTGTGGTAGAATACAAATAAATCTGTTAGACTAGTTAAAGTTTGTTTTACAGTTAAGATTCTTTATTATAATTATAACCTTTCTATCCTTCCTCTTCATTATAATCTTCATTATCATCATCATTATCATCATCATCATCATCATCTTTGACAAATTCTTCAGCTCTTAATTGTTGTAACCTTTTCAATTCATGTAAATAATTTGTATTAACATCGAATTTATCTGCATTTTTCCAAAATAAATATCTAATTAATTCCCTAATTTGTTTATAATTACATAATTTACCAGTACATTTCCTAAATTCTTTACTTAAATATTTCATTTTTTCAATTTCACCATCATCAATTAAATTTTTTAAAACAATTACATCATCAGGTCCACATTCACAAGCTCCACCACCTTGTTGACCAATTAAGACTTGATATCTATTACGTGCAGCTAAATAACTATCAACATTTGCAGCTTCTGCAATTTCAACCCAACTTTTATTCTCCTTTTTTAATTTAATTATAATATTATCTTGATTTTTGGTAAATTTTGATTTACGTTTTGACCTTTTAGATTTTTGAATTTTTAATGATGATTTATTAGGTTTTATTTTATAAAATGGTGGTATAATCATATTTTGTGAAATTTCATATGTTAATTTATCAATTTTTGAATAATCTAATTTAATACCTTTATTATTATTATTACTATTATTATTATTATTATTATTATTATTATTATTATTATTATTATTATTAATTGAATTTGAATTAATAAATGAATCTAAAGGATTATTATTTGGTAAATTATAATAATATCTTTCATTATTATCTTGATATTGATTAACTGGAATTTGTTGTAAATTATTTGAATTAAATTTGTTATGTTGATCTGTAAAAATAGAATTTTCTGAAACTAAATTTAGTGTCTCTTTATTATTATCAATATTATTATTATTATTATTAGTTTCACTATTATATGAAAACATTAGACTATTATTTGATTGAATTAAAGGGGTAATATTATTTTGAAATGAAAAACTTTTATTATCTGTTGTATATGAATGATAAATTTGATTATTATTATTATTATTTGAATTGTTGATTAATTTATTATCATTATTTAATTCTGACATTTTATCAATAAGAAGTTAATAAATCAATAAAACAGTGAAGTTGATTTTCTTTCATACACACGTATATAATAATATAATATAATATAATATTATATAATATTATATATTTATATATTTATATATCTATCAATTTACCAAATATATAAAAGAAAAGAAAAACACAAAACAGATATTGAAATTATATAATTAATCAAATATATTTATTTATTCATTTATTTATTTATTTATTTAGCTATTTCACCCTTTTGTGTCTCTTTTTTAAGATCGCATTCAATTGAGGCAAATCCGCAAACACATAAAATTTTAATTAATTGATTCATTCATTCATTTTGACATTTAATAAAACAATCAATCCAATCACACCACTTACTTATTTATATTTATTTATCATCCACTAATCGTTGTTAAACTCCATAATATAAACTGTAACATAAACTGTAATGACCAAAATCCAACTTTACGTAATCTTTCATTCCTTAATTTTTCATCAATTACATATTCATAAAATCCTTGATATACACTCTCTGATAAATCATCCATAAATAATGAATCATAAAATGTCCATGATCCATCAAAATCTTTTAAATCTTTATAAATTCTACCCCTAATTGGTATAAATGTTTTATTATTATTAATATATCCAACAATTGGCCTAATTGCTGCATTATTAATATATGATAAATCATTAGTAAATAATGGTACACTTGCTTTAGGATTTTTTAATCTAATATAAAAATCACAAATAAATAAATTATCTGATTCATTGTCTTTATCTGTGTTATTATTATTATTATTATTAAATTGTTTATTAAAATGATTTAATCCTTCAGTTAAAATAATATCATTTAATGAATAATTTTCTTCTAATATCATTAAATCAGCAATTATATCAACTGTACCTTTATTAATCCATCCAAATGGTCCTGACATACCTTTATTTAAATGTTCAATTTTTAAATTATCAATTCGAAATCTAGTTAATTTTTTAAAAATTTCATTATTTTTTTTATTATTACTATTCATAAATAAATTATTTGAAAATTTCTTCCTACCTAATTTTTTATTAACTAATGAATCAATTTTAATCTCTTCTTTAAATGAATCAAAATTTGAAATTTTATTAATTGTAAATAATGATCCATCATAACATCCACTTAAATGATTACATGTTAAAATATCTAACATTAACCAATTTTTCCTAAATAAATCTAAATCAGCATTATAAATTGATAATTGACATGATCTAAATCCATTAGGGTGATAAATTGTTAATAAAACATCTTCAATTTTAAAATTTTCAATCTCCCAATCACCTGGTTTATAGAAATTTTTATAATTTCTTGGATCATCGTTTTCTTTCCAAATAACATGAGTTCTATCAATTATACCTCTAACACATTTAACATTTGCAGTATTTATAAATCCTTTACCACTAATCCATCTCCAAAAACTTAATGATATATTTATTTCTTCAATTGTTAAATCAAATTGTGTATAATTACCATCATCATAAATTTCTTCAATTGTTTTATTTAAAATTTTACCATCAATTGATTTTTCAATTTTTTCAATTTTTTTAATTATTTTCGGCCTTTTACTTGCTTTACAATTTCTTAATTTAATTGTACCATAATTCCAATTTGGTGAAATTGCACTCTCAAATGAAACTATTAAATTTGAATTTTTCGTAATTAAATTACCTAACCATTCAGCAACTAAATCTTTATTTGAAAACTTATTAATTGTCATTAAAATTAATGAAAAAAATGTAGTTGTACCAATTAAAAATAATACTATATTACCAGTTAATAACCATGAAATAAATGCACTTATATCCTCTAAATTAAATGGCCTTTTAGATCTGATTAAAATCCATTTTAATTTATTATAATAAATTTCAATTTTTTCTAAAAAAATTGCAATTTTTTTACCTGGTTTAAAATTAAAATTCCTTTTAATTATTATTTTATTAATTTGTTTATTCTTATTTATAAATCTTGTTAATTTATTAAATTTACGAATTTGAATTAATTTATTATTTGAATTAATTTGATTTTTATTATATTTTGAAATTAAATTTAAAAAATAAATCCCTTTAAATCGTTGATTATTAATATGCCGTATAGAATTTGAAAACATTTATTAATTGAATTTTATATAGTTTAGTATTTAGATTTTATAAAAAAAAAAAAAAAATAATAAAATAAAACAAACAAATAGAAAAAGGACATGAAGAAGAGTTTTTTCGAATCTGTTAATTTAATTTAATTTAATTTAATTTAATTTGTTTTTTCTTGAGTTTCCCCGCATACATTTTAAAAAAAATTTAATTTAATAACTAAGTAAATTTTATTCTTCAACGTTTTCCTTTGGAACGACAACTAATAAATTACCAATACAGTATCTATCACCATTTAGATCCATTAATGAACCTTCAACATTGAATTTCCTATTTTCTTTAGAATTAGATATAAAACATTCTAAAATAACATCAATTTTATCACTATTTGCTAAAAATTTAATAGGTTTTAAATATTTAACATTTAAATTGGCTGTAACTGCAAAATTATTCTTTGTTAATGGTAATACAACTTTAACAAAATATTCATCAATTAATGTAGCAATTGCACCACCATGAATGATATGAATATGTGATGTTAAATGTCTACCTAATTGGAAAACTCCAATTAAATGATTAGAAATTGGCATATTATTATTATTATTATTATTAGTAGTAGTAGCATTCAAAAGTTTTAATTCGCCAATATTATTTTCATAATTAGCTTTAAGTTCATTCAATTCACTTGATTGATAAATTGGTTTACTAAAAATATTAACAAATGTAATTTTATCTTGATTAATTAAATTATTTGGACCAACGAATAAATGTTCATTATTAGTATTTAATAATTCAGATATTTGTTTATATCCATTAGTTTTCAATAATTGAATTAATTGAGTTGTTGATTTAAATTTCATCTTTTTATCTTGTTTCTTTGTAATCTTGATTATAATAATAATAATAAATAAATAAAAAAAAAAAACCATAACAAAATAAATTATAATGTTAAAGATGAAGTTTACAATTTGATTCTTTCTTGATGTTTAAATATTGAAAGCGCTACTCCGCAATTTTCACTAAAATCAACAATTTTGCACAATTTTAAGCAGCCTATGAATTTTTTATTTCCATGATTACAATTATGAACATGGTAAAACTTTTATTATATATATATTTATGTATAAGTAATTAGTTAAATAGAAGGAGAAAAGATAACAACGCAAGAAGACGGCATGATGGAAAAGATAACAAGGAATAAAAGTTACACTGGTGAATAAGTTGAAATTTGTGGTGAATGTGAAGAATGTGTATGATAAAGGAAATTTGGTGATGAGTTATTAATTATATTTGGATTTGAAAATCTCAAATTCTTATTATTATTATTATTATTATTATTATTATTATTATTACCGTTGTCCTTTGATATATTTTTAGTTCGTATTTGCTCTAATTCCCTTTTAGAATTATTATCGTAGTTATCCTTTAATTCATCAATTTCATCATCTTCTAAATCACTTGATGAACTTGAAGATGAAATTGTTGAAATTAAATCTTCATTGGATTCTAATTGATAAATAAATTCATCATTAAATCCAATTCTTAAATTATTATTATTATTATTATTATTATTATTATTATTAAAATTTGAATTACCAACTAATCCAACCATTTTTTCATAATATAAAGTTAAAATTTTTTCAGCAGTTGCAATTCCAAATTTTAAAATTAAATTTTCATTATAATTATTATCAAATGAATTACTTTCAATTGAAGTTGTTGAACTTTTCCTTTCCCTTTCATAAATTGAATCATAATTAAAATCTCTTGGTATAACTCTATAATTAACCCATTTTAAAAATTCAACTTCTAATAAATTTAATTCAATTATATTAACACCTCCAACTTTTGCATAATGATTATTTGAACAAAATGAATCACATAATGCTTTTGATGCAATTGTAGTTGCAGTTAATAAAAATCTATGAACTGTTAAAGAATTTAATGCAAATGATGGATATTTAATTGTTAATAAATCAATATAATAAACAGTTGCAATTAAAACACAATTCTCTAATGATGAATAATGTGAAAGTCTAACTAAATATGAATAAATTGAAATTTGTGGTGGTGATCTTGAATGAAATCTAGTTAAACTTGAACTATCTAAATATTTAACATCTAATGAAGTTCTTAAATCATTAATTGAAACAATCGATGTTAACATTCTTGAAATAATTATAATTAATTCCATTTTATCACAATTAATATAATCTTTTGGTAAAAATTTAATATTTTTATCATTATTAATATTAATATTAATATTATTATTATTATTATTATTATTATTATTATTATTATTATTATTATTATTATTATTATTATTATTATTATTATTATTATTATTATTATTATTATTATTATTTAATATTGAATTGGTTATAATTGTTGATGATTTCCTCCTTTTATTAGACTTTAAATTTTGATAATCTGAATTTCTTGTTGATTGAAGTTTTTTAAGTTCATTTGAATCATTCGATATTCGTATATTATCCTTATTATTTATTGTATTATCATTATTTATCGTCATTATAGTGATTCTCCCCTGTTTTTTTTTTTTTTTTTTCCTCCCTTTTATTTTATTTTAGTTTATTTCCGATATATTTCTTATTTATTTATATTGTTTTTTTTATTTATTTTTAAATATTTAATTAATTAATTCTTTTTTTCTATTGATATAATAACGCAAACCATCAAATTTGAATTATGAAAATGTATTAACCAATATATATGAAAGAAAATATAAATATAAATATGAAAAAAAATATAAATATAATATAATATAAGTATAATTAGCTGAGCATGTATTTAAATAATTATTACAAATAATAGTTAATAAAATTATCAATCAATAAAATGGAAATAAGAACAAAATAAAATTCATATGTAAATATATAAGTGCCCACTTTTATTAAGTTAATATCTGATTAAACTAGAAATAATAAATGACAAAAAATGACAAATGATAATAAAAAACCATTACTATAAAAGAAAGAAGTGAAATGAAAAATTAAACAATTCAAGAAACTTTATTAAAAGCTATTAATTAATTAATTATAATTGATTAATTAATGTAAAGTGTAAATGGCGCGTACTAAATAAATAAGTAATTATTATATAAATATATATATATAATTGATAAGAAGCACGTGTTGGTTTATTAAAATTTTCAATCTATTAAATAAATAAAAACAAATTGTCACTTTCTCAACGCGTCTATAGTCGCCTCCATCAAATATTTCTTTTTTTTTGATCGACGCGTCGTTCTTCCATTTTTTTTTCTTATTTTCTTTTTTTTTTTTTTTTTTTTTTTTTTTTTCCAATTTTCATGAATAAAACCATGAATAATATTATAATATCGACATGAATTTCCAAGGTAAACTATAAACAATACTATATACTATTTCTCTGATTTATATTTATAAATATATATATATAATCAATTTTATTCAAGTATGTTTAATCTAATCCGTTCTTCTAAAATAATAAATTCATTTACTTTATCATTAAGTAGGTCATTAGCTACAGTTTCAGCAACTGTAAAATCTGCTGATTCATTATCATCAACTACACCAGTAGAATCTTTACCAAATGCACAAAAACCATCTGAATTTAGTATTGCAACTTTAAGATCATTCCCATCACTTGAACCACATTCAATTTTCCCAATTCATAATAAATTAATAAATGTACCATTAAGAAGGGATATTTTATGGTTAGCAGTTGTAATGGAATTAGATAATAAAAGAGTTGGTGCTGCAAATCCACCTGGTAGATCTCAACATAAATTTTCAAGAAAGAAATTATTTAAACAAAAAGGTACTGGTAGAGCAAGAGTTGGTGATGCAAATTCTCCGATTAGAGATAGAGGTGCATATGCATTAGCTAGAACTGCACCAAATGATTTTAGTTCAAAATTACCAAATAAAACTTATTATTATGCTTATAGAATTGCATTAAGTGATGCATTTAGAAAAGGTAAATTAAACATAATTGGTAAAGATGAAAATTTTATTAATAAATATAATGAAAAATTATTAATTAATGAATCAATTAAACCAGGTGATTCATTTAATTTAGAAATTAAAACAACTGAATCATTAGCAATTTCAAAATTTGTTAAAATTCATAATTTTGAAAAATTAAATATTTTATTTATAGTTGATGATTATTTTAAAGTTTCAAATTTAAGAGAATCAATTTTAAGATTCCCAAGTTCAAAATTAAATGTTTTACAAAAGGATGAAGTTGAAGTTAGAGATTTATTAAAGGCAAATAAAATATTTATTGAAAAACCAGCATTTGATTATTTTGCTGCAAAATATACAAAATTCGTAGATTTTGAAGCTTAAATTTAATTATTTATATTTATTATTATTTAAATTAAATATTCATGTATATACTACAATTTTATAAAGAAATTAAATGCAATTTTTAATATAATATAATATAATATAATATAATATAATATAATCAATTAATTATAAAGATATATTTCTTCTTTGTCACGTGCTACAAACACGGTCTTTGTTTTTTTACCCTGATGCTGTTGGCATATGATGTGTAAAAACACCTCGCACCTCTCAATCTCTATATACTAGTAGTTTAAATAATAATAAGGAAAAAAATTAATTTTAAACAGTCACATAATATTAACACATTATTAATCGCGACTCTCTTACTTTTTTATTATGCAAGAAAAAATGTAGTCTTACAAAAATTGTTAACAATGTAATACAAATTTACTATGTATAGTGCTAGATTTATTAAGTTCTTACAATATATGAAATAATTATAGTGTTGAACATTTTTTTTTTCATTTCCTCTACTATTATCATCATCATATTATTATTGTATTATTATTGATATTTTCAATTATTTCAATTTTTTAATATTAAATATTTCATTTATTTTATTTTATTTTATTTTATCTTATTCTATTTTATTTGTTTTTATAATATATCAATAAACACACTTGAATAAACAAAATGGGTTTAGTTGTCCACGAATCAGGTTCATTCCAACACATCTTGCGGTATGTTAAATAATCAAATATTCATAATTTATAAAAGTATATCAGAAATTAGATTGAAAAGTCCAACAAAATTAAACATTACAATCAAACAAATATTTTTCCAGTTAATTAGAACTATAATTAGTTTGAAATATTAAGATAATATAAAGAAGAAAAAAAAAAACATATGATAGAATTAAATCAATCAGAAGACAAGAACTCAAATTTTATTTCCAATTAACTAAAATTATTAACAACCACTTTTCAAATAGTTTAAACATCTATTATCTGAAAATATACATTTTTATTCATTTATCGATTATAAATACTAACATGAAATAAAATTAAAATTTATTATTATTATTATTATTATTATTATTATTATAGTTTATTAAACACCAACGTTGATGGTAGAATTAAGGTTATGTATGCTTTAACCACCATTAGAGGTGTTGGTAGAAGATATGCTAACTTAGTTTGTAAAAAAGCTGATGTTGATCTTTCAAAAAGAGCTGGTGAATTAACACAAGAAGAATTAGAAAGAATTGTTACTATTATGCAAAATCCAACTCAATATAAAATTCCAGCTTGGTTCTTAAACAGACAAAGAGATGTTGTTGATGGTAAAGATCACCACGTTTTAGCTAACAACTTAGAATCTAAATTAAGAGAAGATTTAGAAAGATTAAAGAAAATGAGAGCTCACAGAGGTTTAAGACACTCATGGCACTTAAGAGTTAGAGGTCAACATACTAAAACTACTGGTAGAAAGGGTAAATCCGCTTAAATCATTAGTTAAATTATTTAATTTAAATTTTATAATGTTTGATCTGTAACTCCTTAAAAGAAAAAAAAATCAATCCTATCCTATATAAGTATTATAGTTAATTATTAAAATACAAATATATTTAATATAAATCTAATAACTAAATAGCAATTAAAAATCGAAATGTATTATAATTAAAATTTTATATTACCTAATATACAAAAAAAAGAAAAAATATGGTATAAATAAAAATATGTATAAAGAAAAGTAAGCCCTGTAAAAAATTCGAAATGAATAATACTATATATATAAAAAATGATAAATGAGTGAATGAATAATTCAAGTTAAGAAAATGATTAAATGCATAATAAATAGCTGATTAATTTGAATTACTTTTAATTGAAGTATCAGCTTTGGTATTTGATAAATTAGTTGAATCTTTTAAAATAACGATTCCTTGATGTTTAAAATCATTTGATTTATTTGAAGTTGTAAAACCAGATTTTAATTTTAATTTCATTGTTGGTTTTTGTTTTTTAGAAATACTGGTATTATGTGATATTAAACCAAAATTCGTTGATTTAAATTTAAAAGTTTGAGCTGCTTGATTATTTGATTGATTAGTAATATCTGTTAAAACCAATTTTTTATTGACTTTCTTTGAAGATAATGGAGATGAAAAAATACCTCTTGGTGGGAAAATGTTTGAATTTGAATTTGAATTTGATTTTGATTTTAATTTGGATAGGGAATTTAAACCTGGTTCAATGTTTTCTTTATTGTCATCTAAATTAATTGAAGAAGTTTCTTCAATTTTAACTTTTTTATTACTAATATTTTTAGTTAAATTATCATCTTCATCCTTTTCATCAAATTCATATTCTTCATCAATTATATTATCATTAATTTCATCATCATTAAATTCATTATTTTTCTTTTCATCATCAATTTCAACAATAAATTCTTTTGAATTTTGATTTTGAACTTTACGCATTGCTTGTCTTCTATTTTGAAACCAAATTTGAACTGCCTTTTCAGTCATATCAACCATTTCAGCTATTAAAATTCTTCTTTGTTTATTTGGTGTTGTACCTTTTCTAAATTCAGATCTTAAAATTGCTAATTCTGTTGGTGATGTTCTTCTTCTTTTTCTTCTAGCTAATCTAGCATTATCGATATTTGGTTCATTTGAAAGGAAAGTTTCTTGAGAATGAGAAATAAATGCAAAACTTTTACTTTCATCAATTGATTTTCTTTTCTTTGAAGAAGAAGAAGAAGAAGAAGAAGAAGAAGAAGATGATGATGATGATGATGAAATTGAAGTTTTAATACTTGGAGCAACTAAAGAAGTATTTTCAATTTTAATTGAAGAATCATCAATTAATTTTAAAGATAAATTATCTTTATTCATTGAAGAAAATAAATCTGAAGAATTTGAATTTGAAATTATTGAAGTATTTGATAAATAATTATTTTGAGATTTAAATGGAGTTGAATGAAAGAAACTTGAATCTGAAGTATTATTATTATTATTATTATTATTATTGTTATTATTATTATTAATTATTTTTGGAATTAAAGGTAAAATATTGTTTTTATTAGATGCATTTAAAGGAGTTGATTGATTTAATATTGGAGCCAAGGATAATTTATGATGTAAAGGAGTTGCAGGTATATTATTAATTACATTTGAAGAATTATTTGGTAAAGGTAAAGAATTTGTATATGATATTTGCCTTTTTAAAGTTGGACTTGTTGAAGAAATTGATGTATTAGTTGTCATATTATCAATTGAAGGTAAAGAAAAAGTTCTTAAATTTGAAGAATTTGAAGGAGTTTTTAAATTAAAAATATTTGGTTTTGAAATAAATGAATTATTAAGTGATGATTCTGCTGATGATAATAAAATTGAGGATAAAGGTGGTAATGAAACATTTTTATTAGAATTATTAATAATATTATTAGTATTATTAATTGGTTGTTTCATTGGTGTTTCAGTAATTGTTGATACAAGCATATTATTATGAATAGTTTTTGTTAAAATATATTATATAAAAAAAATATAAATTTAGAGAAAGAAATTAAAATGAAGAAAAGGGAAGGATAGGGTGGGAAAGACAAGTGAAGAAAGAAATAAATTATTAAAAGACTAAAAAAAAGTAATTGAAGGGAAATGATTTATATTAATAAGTATAAGAAATAAAATAAAATAAAATAAAATAAAATAAAATAAAATAAAATAATTTAATATTATATATAAACAATAATGATGAAATAGTATAGATAAATTAGTAAATAAAGTAATTAGACATACGAAAAGAGGTTAATTAGTTACATTGAAGGATGGCAGAAGATGTAAACAAAGGAAAACAATAAAGAAACGAAAAAACGAAAACATAAACAAACAAAAATAAATATCAACAATAATTCAAACAACCGTGTATGGTAAACAAACAAACAATTTTAAAATAATTAGCAAATTTATAGAAATTGGAAAAGTTGAGGAAATTGTTAGTGGATGAATTGTAAACAAATACGAAAACGGTTAACAAATTAGACCGGTTACTATTTTTTATTTTTTTATTTTTTTATTTTTTTATTTTTTTATTTTTTTATTTTTTTATTTTTTTCTCTTTTCCTATTGTTTTCACCCCTTAAATTAAAGTAAATTAGTTTTTTAGAGCCAATTTGACCAAATTAGATTAGTATTAAACGCGCTTTAAATTAATTATTTAATTAATTATTAAATTATTTAATTTGGTTACTATGAAACTCAACAAATCCGGAAATTAATTATTTTTTAACGCGCCCTATTTAATTTAATTTTAATTAATTAATTTTTCTTCCTTTTATTAAGTGAAAATCCAATTTTATCTTTTCGATCTTTAAGTTTATTATGAACATTATTATTACCTTTTTCAGCAATATTAGTAGTACTAAAACTTTGCAAAAGTTTCTCACTTTGTTGAATTTTCAATTCAAGTTTATTGTCTTTATTATTCGAAGTTTCTTTAGTAATTTCAATAAATTCAATTGGTATATCTTCATGAATTTTATTAACATTGTCTTTTTTATTAATATCTTTTTTATTTATAAATGATATTAAAATTTTATTAAAATTATTATCATTATTATATTGAACTAATTTACATTTCCTTTCCTTCTCTAAATATTTGGCAAATTGTGTTATGTTATTCCATCTTGTAGAATTCAAATGTGTATGATTAATATCTTTAATAAATTCTTGATAAAATTTATTCAATTCAATTAATTTTTCACCATGATTAATCCTTAATTGATTTAAAAATTCATTCTCAAATTTTTCTGAAAATTCATTTATAATTTTTTTACTATTATTATTCTTTTCCTTTAATTCCTTATTGAGTTTATTCATATGACTCTCTGATTTAATATGACATTTAAATCCATTCTCATCAAGACATTGTCTACAACAAATTTGACAATAAAATCGTGTTTTTTGTAATCCTCGACGTTTTTGTTGTTTCTCTAAATATTTCTTATCTCCTGAACCAACAATACCCATTGTTTTATACTGGATCTAGTAATAAACCTGTTTATAAACACTACGATAAAAACTCTTTTTTTTTTACAGTAATTTTAAATTCAATTTTAAATATTAAATTTTGGGTATATTTCTTTTTAATTAGCTTCTATTTTTTTTTTTTTCATATTATTATTATTATATTTTTCTTTCTTGACATTATCGCGAGAATCAACGCCACTGCAAATTAATTATAAAAAATTAACATTGATTAAATATTAAATTATCAATTAAATGAAATGAAATCAAATATAATTCATTATATTTACACATTAATACTGTTGAAAGAAACAAATTCTTCACCGATAGAATTATATTTTCATTATGGTATGTTAACTCACAATTATAATAAAATCAATTGAATTAAATACTAACATTTCAAATATTATTCAATTGTTTTTTTTTTTAAAAATTAACATAAATTAAAATAGTCAAACCCATATACAGGATTACCAGAGAATTGGACGATTAGAATTTCTAAAACTTATGATCAAGAATATTATTTTAATAAAGAAACGGAAAAATCACAATGGGAAGCTCCAGAGAATACTAATTTAGAAAAATTAAATGATTATTTATCAAAAAATTTACAAAAACCAACAAAAGTTAGAGTTAGACATTTATTAATTAAACATAAAGATTCCAGAAAACCAAGTTCTTGGAAAGAAGAAAAAATTACAAGATCAAAAGAAGATGCAATTGAAAAATTGAAAAGTTATAAAGATGAAATTGAAAGAGGTGATACTACATTAGAAGCTTTAGCATTAGAAAATTCAGATTGTTCTTCACATGTTAAAGGTGGTGATTTAGGTTATTTTGGTAAAGGTGAAATGCAACCAGCATTTGAAAAGGCAAGTTTTGCATTACAAATAGGTGATATGAGCGATGTTATTGAGACAGATTCAGGTGTTCATTTAATCGAAAGGATTGGATAATTATGTAATTTAAATTTGATTTTGGTAAAAAAACACACTTTTATTGAGCGAACCCCGAAATTTACTTATAAAAAGTTTTTTTTTTCTTTTTTTTCTTTCTTGTTCAATTTTTCATATTTATTTACTTATATATATATTATATATAATTGTAATTGAAAAATCTTATTCGAACAACCATGTACAAATCGAACCTGAGACATTTCAATACAGGATTCCTCCATCCTAACAATAACAATATAAAGCAATTACCGTTTTCTCCACATAATTCACAATATTTCATTGCAAATTATAAAAATAGTTATAAAAATAATAATGCAATCAGATTTTACGCGCAAAATACTCCATTCTTACTATCCTCACCATGGAACAGGAATCTTTTTAATAAAGCAGTATTAAACTCTTCTGAAGGCAATTTTAATAAATATACTTCAATTTCTTCTTTATCAAATGACTTTAAATTTTTTAGAAATTTCAATTCTTTTTCTTATATTTCAAGAAATCATCATTCATTCTCTTGTCGTCATCAACATAATTTAGAAAAACATTTATCAAATATGTGTAATTCATCAAATAACGTTCCAAATAGACAAGTTTTACCAACAAATGTTAAACCTCAACATTATAATTTAACTTTAGAACCTTTATTTGATAATTTTAAATTTAATGGTGAAGTTATAATCGATTTAGATATTAAAGAATCTTCAGATTTTATAACTTTACATTCAACTGAAATTGAATTATTAGATTATCATGTAATTGATTCATCAAAAAATATTATTAAACCAATTGATTTATCAAAAAATGATGATGATCAAACAATTACATTTAAATTTAATAAAAATTTCGAAATTAATTCTAAAATTCAATTATATATTAAATTTATTGGTGAATTAAATGATAAAATGGCTGGTTTTTATAGATCAACTTATGAAGAAAATGGTAAAACAAAATATTTAGCAACAACTCAAATGGAACCAACAGATTGTAGAAGAGCATTTCCTTCATTTGATGAACCAAATTTAAAATCAAAATTTACAATTGCTTTAATTGGTGATAAAAATTTAACTTTCTTATCAAATATGGATGTTAAATTTGAAAAAGAAATTTCAGATTCTAAAAAAATTGTTCATTTTAATACAACTCCTTATATGTCAACTTATTTAGTTGCATTTATTGTTGGTGATTTAAAATATGTAGAATCTGATTATAAATTTAGAGATATTCCAGTTAGAGTTTATACAACTCCAGGTTATGAAGAAAAGGGTAAATATTCTTGTGAATTAGCTGCTAAAGCTTTAGAATATTATGAAAAAGTTTTCGATATTAAATATCCTTTACCAAAAATGGATATGGTTGGTATTCATGATTTCTCTGCAGGTGCAATGGAAAATTGGGGTTTAATTACTTATCGTATGGTTGATTTATTATTTGATGAATCAAAATCAACTTTAGATACAAAATTAAGAGTTTCAGAAGTTGTCGCTCATGAATTAGCTCATCAATGGTTTGGTAATATTTGTACAATGGATTTCTGGGATTCACTTTGGTTAAATGAAAGTTTTGCAACTTATATGTCATGGAAATGTTGTAATCATTTTGAAAAAAGTTGGAAAGTTTGGGAAAATTTTGTCGGTGATTCATTACAATCAGCTTTAACTTTAGATGGTTTAAGATCATCACATCCAATTGAAGTTCCAGTTAAAAGAGCTGATGAAATTAATCAAATCTTTGATGCAATATCATATGAAAAAGGTTCTTCAGTTTTAAGAATGTTAGCAAATTGGTTAGGTGAAGATTTATTTATTAAAGGTGTCTCTCATTATTTGAAAAAACATGCTTATGGTAATGCTAAAACTGAGGATTTATGGGATTCTTTATCAATTGTTTCAGGTAAAGATGTTGCATCAACAATGAAAGTTTGGACAACAAAAGTTGGTTATCCTTTAGTTACTGTTAAAGAATCAACTGATGATGTAAGTGTAACTCAACATAGATATTTAACAACTGGTGATGTTAAACCAGATGATGATTCAACTATCTATCCAATATTTTTAGGTTTAAAAACTGATAAAGGTTTAGATGAATCAATCATTTTCGATCAAAGATCTCAAATTTTACCAGTTAAATCAAATGAATTCTTTAAAGTTAATGGTAATTCAAATGGTGTTTTCAGAGTTTCTTATGAAGATAAAAGATGGGAATTATTAGGTGAAGCATCATCAAAATTATCTGTTGAAGATAGAATCGGTTTAGTCGCAGATGCTGGTGCTTTATCAGTTTCAGGTTTTTCAAAAACTTCTAACTTATTATCATTAGTTTCAGGATGGAAATCAGAATCTTCATTTTTTGTTTGGGATGAAATTATAACAAGAATTGGTGCTTTAAAGGCTGCATGGATTTTTGAAGATGAAGAAATTAAAAATGCATTAAAATCATTAACTGGTAATTTAGTTATTGAAAAATGTCATGAATCTGGTTGGACTTTTAAATCTGATGAACCATTTTTAGAACAAAGATTAAAAGCATTATTATATGCTGCTGCTGTTACTTCTGGTGATGAAAAAGCTGTAAAATTTGCAGAAGATGCATTTAAATCTTATATTGAAGGTGATCAAAATGCAATTCATCCAAACTTGAGAGCAACTATATTTAACTCAATTGCTGCAAAAGGTGGTGAAACTGAATATAAAGAATTATTAAAAATTTATAAAAATCCACAATCAATGGATGAAAAGATTGCTGCTTTAAGATCATTAGGTAGATTTGAGGATAAAACCGTTCTTACAAAAGTTTTGGACCACTTATTGGATGGTACTGTTAGAACTCAAGATATCTATATTCCAATGCAAGGTATGAGAGCTCATAAAGTTGGTATTGAAGTTTTATATGATTGGATGAAATCTAAATGGGATGATTTAGTTAAGTTACTCCCACCAGGATTATCCATGTTAGGTTCTGTCGTTCAGATCTGTACTTCTGGTTTCACAAGTATGAAACAATATGAAGAAGTTGAAAATTTCTTCAAAACAAAAGACACCAAAGGTTTCAATCAAGGTTTGGCTCAATCTTTAGAAACCATTAAAAGTAAATCAAATTGGGTTTCAAGAGATGGAGAGGATGTAAAAGAATGGTTAAAATCCCATGGTTATTTAAAATGACTAGCTAAATTTTAAAAAAAAAAAATTATAGTTATTTGTAATTTCATAGTTACTTCATTATATATTGATGATAATGTTACAGTTTTTATAGTTTTAATGATATATTACAATTTTTTTTACTATTTCTATATTTTTTTTTTTGAAGGATTAATGAGGCTCATCTTCTTTTTAAAAATATTTTGCCAAACGAGTAACTCCGTGAGGGCAACAAGAATATATAGTGACGATAGCAAAAGCTAAATTTATTTGACTTATGAACTTGAAAAGTGAGTTTAAAAAACATAGTATATCAGTATTATTCATATAATAGTGTTTAAAAAATAGTATTAGGTAAATGATGGATGACATAAAAATTAAAAAAGAACCTGGGGAATTAGATTCTTCTAAAAAGAAGGTTCATTCTCCTAACGAAAAGATCAATAAAACTCAACATAAAACAAAGTTCTTAACATCTTCTTCTTCTGCTTCTAAAGACAATATTTCCTCAAGATTGAATAATTCTACTCCAAATATTAAAATAAAAATTGAAAAAGGATGTGATACAATCAAAAACAGTAATAAGTCGAACAGCATCCATTCCAGCACAAAAAATGTAAACAACGAAATTAAGGAAACCAACATAAGAGATTCACAGCTTAAGAATAAAATTCTTGATTTCCTGGTTGAAGTCCCAGAAATAACAACTCAACATCATAATAGAGATGATGATAGTAGTAGATTCTCAAGTCCTTTCAATAGTAGAGTTGATACAGCTGGTACAAATTTAACTTTTTTAACAAAGGGTGGCAATGTTGAAAACTATCAAACGAAAACAAAACAAGAGAGCACGTCCAATGAAGAAAATACTGATAGTATGATAAAACATAAAAACAATTTTACTTCAATTTCATTAAATATTAAAGATCTAAATGACCAAGTAAACACCGATGATAATTTAAGTTTCATTTCATCACCATGTGTTGATCGAAAAGCAAAACAAAGAAAAAGCATATTTATTACAGAAGGTGGTGATTATAAGAGACAAAAACAAAGTGAAAAGTCAGAAGAAAGTGTAGAAAATATTAGTTGTAATTCCATCATTGCCACAGCTGGATCTGATGAGAGCAATGAAATGATGGAACAGAAACGGCCATTGACTCCTAAAAAATACCATATTGATAATCACCCGATTTATGAATATATGGAAGGTGAAGAAGCAATTTATCATGAAATAATGGGTAAAAATAGTGGAGAGGAGGGAGAACAGAAAAATACTTCAGATGAAGAAATGACTGATCATGAAAAGCAATTTTTTGATTTTGTTCATATGAATTTTGAACAATGGAGTGAACAAAATATTAAGTTTATTAAAGAATATGACAAGCTTATGAAGCAAGTAATTCTGGCTAGAATTAAATTTGATAAAAGAGTTAAATTTTTAAAAAACAAGTTAGATACTTTTGCAATATGTTTAGAAAAATATGGATTCGAAATTCACAAGAGGAATGAAATACTTAAAGAATATTGCAGCAAAATCGTTGATGAAATTGAATAGTAATTTCAACTCCAAAGTATCATTGCTAAAGCAAGAAATTAAATAGATTTTAAATAAACTACTCCATACATTCGTTTATTTATTTAAAGTACAAGTGTTTTTTTTATATTTTATAAAAACAAAATTTTGAGTAAATTTTTATTAGTATTTATTTGTTTAAACAGAGGAAAGAAAATTTTATATAACGATTTTAAAAAGTTATATTACGAACCTTATTTTCTGTATCTTCTTTGGGAACCAGCGTAAACATTGGTGATGTTAGTTGGAACTTTGAAACCTAAAGATTTGATCATAGCATCGGTATCTTCATCAACATATAAAGCACCCTTGGTTTTTTCTAAGTCTAAAGCAGAAACAGATGGAACATATTGATCCTTTCTTTCTCTTTCTTCTTCTTGTAATTTGAAAGAAATACCTCTAACTGGACCTTTTTGAATTCTCTTCATTAAGTGGGTAGTGTAACCAGCGATCTTGTTTCTAAGTCTCTTAGATTGAATTTCAGCAATTTCAGAGGTTAATCTTTTGTTGGTTTCAAAATCTAAAGTTAATTTTGGATAGTATTTTTCAATTAAAACCTTGGAGGCTCTCTTGACTGTCTTTGTTCTAACTCTACCCTATAGTAAAATAAAATTTTAATAATTATAATGAAAATAATAATAAAATAAATGTTAGTAAAATGTCCCTTCAAAAGGAATTCAAGTGCAACTTTTATTATTTTTTTCAATTGTTTATTTTATTAAGATAATTCATTTGTGAATTAGTTTAATAATTAGTAGATCGTTGTCTAAAAAATATTTATGCTCTTAATGAAAACTTTTTTCAAAAAATATGATTTTTCATGAGTTTCAAGTACTGACATCTAAAGATTAGTGGATTATTTCTTTTTAGTGTATATTAATCAATATTTATAATTTAAAATTTGAATAATTCGAAATTAACTTTATTTCTAAATATTTTTTTAATAAACTTTGCACCTGGATTTTCGACATGGTTTACTTGGGAAAATCATATCTATTAATTTAGTAGTTTATCAACATACCATTTTTGAGGATTATATATGTCTTTGGAGATATAAGATAAGTAAAAAAATGTAATAATAAACTGAAATAAAAATCAAATAAATAATTTAATCTGAAATATCAAATTTTCTATATATTGTGAAAATATTAGTATAGTGAAATCCATGTGTCTAACTTTCCCTCACTTTCATCCTCAATCTTCTCAGCAATATTTAATCCACCACAAATTCAACCAACGCGCAAAAATAGAAAAAAAAGTTTGGGACTGTTGTTTTATTTTAAAAACAAATCTGAAAAAAAAAAAAAAATTAAAAAAAGGGCTAAACCCTTGTTATAGACACGTGCTTAGAATATAAATATATCACGTGTTAATTGAGTAAATTTTGTAATTTTAATTTTTAATTTCTTGATGGTTAACAATTCTGCAAAATTTACAGGGTCATTTCAATTTCCCGCAATTTTTTATATTCGCTGTTAATACGGGCAATTTTTACTAATAAGTGTAAAAACAGCTGTATAATTAATAATGGTTTTATCTTATCTAAAAATCAAAAATCTATATAAATTTAGCACAATCAACCAAAGGGAACATTGTTTCCAATAGGACTACTAATAAGTCCTAAAATATTATAATTTTCCATTTATTCAATTAAACAATATATTGATTAATCGTTATTTTGTTAATTTAATAGAAAGCAAGAAAGATATTCAAATAGTCATTCCAATTAATTGATTTTCATTTTGTTATTGTACCAGGATCGACGCGTCGCTTATTGTTTTTTTTTCCTTCATACAACAATAGAATAAAAAAATATCAAAAACATCTATTCGGAGTTGTCTCATTTTTATTATATTTGATATTTTAGTTTAAGCTATACATTTATAAACCAGTATGGGTAAATTTCATTGTGATGTTTGTTCATCTGATTGTACAAGAAGAGTTCGTATAAGTTGTGCAGAATGTAAAGATTATGATTTATGTGTTCCTTGTTTTGCAGCTGGTAAGGCATCTGGTAAGCATCAACCATGGCATGATTATAAAGTAATTGAACAGCATCAATATCCAATTTTTGATCCTGATTGGGGAGCTGATGAGGAATTACTTTTAATTGAAGGTTGTCAAACTTTAGGTTTAGGTAATTGGCAAGATATTGCCGATTATATTGAAGGTAGATCAAAGGAAGAAGTGGGCGCTCATTATGAAAAATATTATATTAATTCACCTTATTATCCAATACCTGACCTCAATAAATCATTTCCTGAAATTTCTACTACAGAATTTTTAAATAACAGAAAACAAAGATTTGAAAATAGGAAGAAATTACCACTACCACCACCAAAAAAAGTTTTAACATCTCAACCATTGTGTTCATATATTCAAAAATATATGCCTGGTAGATTAGAATTTGAAGAAGAAGCTGAAGAAGATGCAGAAAAAGTGGTCCAAGATATGGTGTTTGATGCCGATGAAGCTGAAGAAGATGTTGAATTAAAATTATTAATTCTAAAAATTTATAATGAAAAATTAACTCTTAGAGCAGAACGTAAAAGATTAATGATTAATGATAATTTATTAGATTATAAGACTAATAATGCAATTGATAAGAAGCGTTCAAAAGAGGAAAAAGAGTTATATAACAGAATTAAAGCATTTGCTAGAGTAATGACATCTGATGATTTTAAAGAGTTTTCCAATGATATAATAAAAGAATTTAAAATTAGAAATAGAATTATGCAACTACAGAATTGGAGAAGAAATGGTATCACTCAATTAGAGGATGGTGAATTCTTTGAAAAGGAAAAGTTATCCAGAGTTTCAAAAATTTCAACTTCAATGCCAATTACGATAAATGCAAAAGAAAGACATACATTAAACTCTGGTAGATCACATTCAAGAATGTCAACTCCAATTGATGGTAACTTAAAAAGAAAGACTCCCCATTCTGATCCTTTAGATATTGTTGATGCTCCTGATTATAATCTCTTATCTGAAGGTGAAAAAAATCTATGTCAAGAACTTAGAATTTATCCAAAGCCTTATTTATGTATAAAAGAAATGTTATTTAAAGAACTATTAAACAATGGAGGAATATTGAATCAAGAAAAAATTAATACTATCATTAAATTGGATGCATCAAAAACTTCACGTATTTATGATTACTTTGTTCAACAAAAATGGTGTCAAGTAAATTAGATGTTTCTTGTATGTGCCGTGTTTTTACTTATATGCCTGTTAATATGTTTATTTTATTCACCTACTTATTTATTTATTTACTCTGTCTGAGATCCTTTGTATATTATTTATGTATTCTATATTTGTTTATTTATAAAAAAAAAAAACGAAACTAATTAAATTTAAAATTGAGAGATGGTAAAGATGATGCTAGCGTTATGCATAAAAGTTTTATTATAAAAGAATAATTTTAAAAAAAAATTTAATGCGGAAATTTTTTCATAATTTTTATTTTTTTTCATCATGATTATTTTTCTTTTTTTTTTTTTTCAGTTGAACATTTATTTTATTTTATGTTGTTTATACGATATAAGAACTAATAGCTGGACATCTTGAAATAAAATAAGATTAATATACAAAGATTGATAATCAAATACAATGTCTGATAAAGCAAGATATGCAATTGAAAAGTCCATTCCTGAATTGGAAGACCTGGAAAAGAAAGGTCTTTTTAATAGAAAAGAGATCAATATGATTGTTCGTCGTAGAACTGATTTTGAACATCGAATTGCAGGTAGAGGTTCCAAGCCATCTGATTATTTAACATATGCTAAATTTGAGAAAAATGTTAATAGATTAAGGAATAAACGTTATCAAAGAATCAAGGAATTTATTGATAAAACTCCAAGTATAAGTACCTGGTCAATTCCCCAAAGAATTTTATTCATTTTTAAACGTGGTACAAATAAATTTCCAAGTAGTATGGAATTATGGGCAGCATATTTAAAATATGCTAGGAAGCAAGAAAGTGTTCGAGTTGTTTATGATATTTATTCAAGATTATTATCATTACAACCAAGAAATGTCGATGTTTGGTTAAGTGGTGCAAAATGGGAATTTGAATATAATAAAAATGTTCAAGGTGCAAGAGCGTTATTTAAACGTTGTTTAAGATTTAATACTGATGATGAAAGAGTCTGGTTAGAATTTATAAAATTTGAATTAAATTATTTAAGTAAATTATTAACTAGAAGAAAATTATTACAATTAGTTAGTGAAAAAGCACAACTAGAAGATTTGAAAGAAAATGAAAAGAATTCCAAAAATAAAGATGGAGAAGAAGCTGATGATAATAACAAGAATGAAGATATTATTGCTTTGAATGTTGATGACAATGAAATCAATAGTGAATTAAATAATCTACCAGAAATGAATGTATCAACATTAGGAAGTATTGATGATAATCCTGTTTTACGTGGTGATTTAATTATGACAATTTATGATGTTTTCATTTCTACAATGACAAAGAGAATAACGAATGAGAATGTAAAAAGGGAAGAAATTCTTAAATTAGCTAATAAAGTTCTTTTACTAATCGATAAATTTGATATATTAGAAAGAGAACATATGTGTAATTATATTATTCAAGATTTGGTTAGTAGATATCCAACTGATTCAAGGTGTTTAGTATTGCAGTTAGCATTATCATTAAGATATGTTACAATAGATGATGATTCATTTGTGAGTAATCTTCAACAAAATATTAAATTATATCAAGCTTTTATTGCTAAATCCAAATTAACTAAAGATGAAATTGAAAACGTTAAAAGTGAATATATTGACTATCTTGAAAATCGATTTTTATATAATGCAAAAGGTGAAACAAAATCTTTATTAGAATTATTAATAAAAAAATTATAAATGTATACAAAAAAAAGAGCAATCAACACAAAATCAATTCTGAGTCCATATATATATATATATATAGTTTATGTAAAGACTTATATAAAGTAATTATTCTACTTTGTTTAAAGTAGTTAATTGAATTTGTTTATTAATTCTTCTATAAGAGAATATGAAAGTTAATACCATACCAATGATTAAACCAGCACCGGAATATATCCATAAAAGCCAATCATTGTAACTTGGGATCCAGTAGACGTTAACATTATTATCATCAACTAAATCTTTTTTTAATTTTAACCATTTAATATTGAAATTCAATTCAACATTTTGACCAATAATTACTTTTGTTGTATTAGTTGAAGATGAGAAACCACTACCTGAAACGATTTCATTTTCATTATTTCCAAGCATAATTAAATTTAAATTTGGATCGATATCAAAATGTGATTCTAGAACATTACCTCTAAAACTTAAATCAACTGGTAAATAAACTCCTGAATTCGGTCTTAATTCAAACCTACAACTAAATGGAGCATCTTTATGTAAATATAATTGAAATAAATGGAAAACTTCATCTTCAAATTTAACTGTACATTTAATTTTTGAATCTTCCATATATTTTAAAGACAATGGAGAATTAGTTTCTAAACATTTAAAAAATGGTGAATACACTATATTACCTTGTTCATCAAAAACATGTTCACCTGTATCTATTTGTCTTTTAATACATTGAATTGGAATTTCATGTCCTTTTGAATATGAAGAAAAAGTATTTGGATCTAATTCAGATAATGGATATGGTTGATATTTTGAGGCAAAAGCTAATGAACAACCTGAAAGAATTAATGCAATATTCTTTAATAGCATGTTAAATTGATTGTATCTATTTTATATGAGGATATTTATTTGAAGAATAAAATGAACTGAATGTTCATCAGATCAGGAAAAAGAAATAATGGAAATATTGAATTTATTTTGTCTGTCACGAATGTAGAAATTCATGTTGCCAAAATTAGCATTTTGTGATTTAAAAAAAAATTCAATAGTGTAAAAGCGAAGTTAATTTATTTTGTTTTCTAAATGATAATAATTATTTAATCATTTAACTATTTTTTTATCAATATTTATAAATTGAAATTATATTATATTGTAGTATATATATTATATAAAGATACAAGTTGTTAAATAAAGAAATTAATCCGTTGATAAATTTTTTTCCATTAAATTTGTTGCTTCATTTTGTAAATTTTCAAAACATTTCTTTTTTGCTTTTAAACTTTTCCAATGAGCAGTTAAACCATCTTTA
This sequence comes from Pichia deserticola, assembly GCA_030570135.1. Taxonomy (NCBI): domain Eukaryota; kingdom Fungi; phylum Ascomycota; class Pichiomycetes; order Pichiales; family Pichiaceae; genus Pichia; species Pichia deserticola. Next base: position 104,888 of record JAJLVB010000001.1, on the reverse strand, counting down.
CGTTTAAAACGTTTACCACAACCCCATTTAACACCATTTTCTGAAATACCACCACAAATATAACCTTTTTTTGCTGTATGTTGACTTTTTTCATGTCTACGACGATCACTATGTCTTGCAAATAATTTATGACAAACTTCACATTCAAATGGTTTTTTATGTTCATGCTTTGATTGATAATGTGAAACAAAATTTAATTTTCTTGAAAAAGTTTTTTGACAACCTGGATAATGACAAACAAATACTTTTGATTGATGATTTGTTGTTGTTGCAATAGTAGTGGTGGTTGATAATTGATTTTGTTGGCTATTTGATAAAGCGGCACGTAAAAAATTATTTTGAGAAGTATTATCAATAATAATATCACTTTGTTGACCAGATATTTGATTCACTGAATTTCCTATATTCGGATTACCATTACCAATGATATTATTATTATTATTATTATTATTATTATTGTTGTTGTTGTTGTTGTTAATATTATTTTGATTATTATTTACTAATTGAAATGAACTAGCCAGAGTTTGATATTGTAATAAATTTATTGCAGCAGCTGAATTTGATAATACCATATTATTTTGATCATCATTAGATGAATTTATTGGTTGATTTGAAATTGCAGCATTAATATTAGTTGCCATGCTAATTGGAAATCCAGATGTAGTTAACCAATCCGTATTCGATAAGCCATGTGAATGCAATTGTTTGATTGATTTATTACTTGACATATCTTTTGAATCTTTATTATTTGACTTTTGAAGGAAATAATTGGTATTATTTTCAGAATTATTAAGTTCGTTATCATTTTTATTGTTAGTATTATTAGAATCATCATTATTATTAATATGATTGTTATGGTTGTTGTTGATATTTTTATCATCAATAGAATCCAAATTTTTTGACTCATTTTCATTATTGATAATTTCGTTACTATTATTATTGTTATCATTATTGTTATTTGTAACTGAATTAGCTAAAGTAAATAGAGGATTATCTTTTTGGTTTTGATAATTTTGCTGTGAAAATAACTGAGAATAAAATAGCAGATTTTGTTGAGATTGAGCTTGAGCACGCATTTGAGCTTGGGCCTGTTGAATTTGTAATTGCTGCAATTGTTGAATTTGCTGCAATTGCTGTAGTTGTTGAATTTGTTGCAACTGTTGCATTTGATTTATATTACTAAGAGGGTTACTCGAAATTTCCTTAGAATCTATAGGAGAATTATTATTATTATTATTATTATTATTATTATTATTATTATTATTATTATTATTGTTGTTGTTGTTATTGTTGTTGTCGTTGTCGTTGTCGCCGTCGTTTTTAATATTACTAGCATTTTCACTCTCATCTTGATTTTCGATTTTGTCAGATTTTATTACAATTGTGATATCATTAGTCAGTGTTTTCAAATCTTCGTCAATCCCATTTTCATTAATACTTAATAATTGATTATCAACTTGTCTCTCATCATTATCAATTTTATTATTATCTTGATTAATAACTTCAGGATCAATCATTGAAGTATTAGGATCATCGATTTCATTATCATCATTATCGTTAATATTATTATTACTATCATTATTGTTATGATTAACAGTCGTGTTTGTCACAGCCATGTTTTCATTTAAATTATTATCAATTTGATTTATACCAGATGAAATTTTATTTTCTGCAGGCCGTATTTTATTATTTGTCGATGTAATTTCAAACATTTCCATTTACGATACCACTGTATTAATGATTCAAATCGAATATATCTGTTATATTTTATATATAGTCAATAAGTTGTTGATAAGGGAGAGCAAAAAATTCAAAGCCCAATAAGTAAAGGCAGTGCAGAATTCACACTATTTTTTGTTTTTGTGTTTATTAAAAGCAAATTAAGCGAATTGTTTACAAATTGTGTTTGTTTGTTTGTTTGTTTGTTTGCACAGCAAAATAAATAAATATTTAGATTATGTAGTTAGTATGTGAAGAAAATCAAGAATTGAGAGTCTTCTTAGTTCACCTGGGGCTGCTGCGCCTTTAAATTGGGGAAGAGCAGCACGTGACCAGGTATTTTTATATATATATATATATATATATATATTGTTATATATATATCAACTTATCAGGTATGAAGATAATAAAACAGCAAAAAGTGTAACAGATACAACATAACAACCAAGCTTAATCATATCTTTGCTTACAGAATTAAATAGAAGTGTATTCTCGTTTAGCGTAAGTTGAATAATTGTATCTTTCAATAATTCACTAGCTTTTGATGAATGTTCATCAGCACTATAGTAATCTGTTGTTATTTTAACAATAAAATAATCAGTTGTGGAATTATTTATTGAATTTACTGAAAGATCAATTGATATTGGATGAATTGCACTCCAACAAACTCTAACAAAATAATTTAAATCATTTAAATTGGTAACATCATAAAATAAATAAATTGAATCATTGAAATTCTTTAAATTTGAAATATCAATTTTATACTCATTTGTAATATCTATTAAATCACTGTTTAGCTCGTATTTATATATTCGATCATTCAATTCTAAATTCGAAATTTCTTCCCTATTTCGTAGGTTTAAAACAAATGTTTCAGTATTTGCTAAAATGCATTGTAAAAATATTAACAATATTAATAATATATTTTGTATGAATAACATATACTATGAGTTTTTACCACAATTTAATAAGCTAATTGATTATATTAAAATAACTTTTTGTCAATATTTATTAAATTCAAATTAATCGTATTGATAAAGTAAATATTTCTTTCAATGTATATATATGTATATATTATGTAACTAAAAAGTGGTGTAATATTTTAAAATATACGAGCGATACGAAATTCTCAGCTTATTTTCACTGTTATTTCTGATTTCACCATTTTTTGATCATTTCTTATAAAATTGATTTATAATCGTGTTGGTTAAATTTACTTCTTTCAATTTATCATTTTATACTTATCTTTTTGAATAAATTTCACAAATTAGTATTTTTTTTTCTAAATAAAAAAAAAGAAAAAAAAAAAAAATGTCAAATGATACACATTATGATGCTATAGTTATTGGTGCAGGTGTTGTTGGACCATGTCTTGCGAAATGTTTAGCTGGTCAAGGTCGTAAAGTTTTAATAGTTGAAAGGGAATGGACAAAACCAAATAGAATTGTTGGTGAATTAATGCAACCATCTGGTTTATTAGCTTTAAAAAAATTAGGTATGGCTAAAGCTGTTAATAATATTGAAGCAATTCAAGTTAATGGTTATTATATTTCTTATTTTGGTAATAGTGTTACAATTCCATATCCTGAAAAAAATATTTTAAAAACTTTAAATACAAATCCTGTACCAGGTGCAATTAAAATTGGTGATGAAGATAAAATAGTAACTGATTCAACTTTAAATATGAAAGAATGGGATGAATCAAGTAATTTAAAAGGTGTTGCCTTACATCATGGTGATTTTTTAACAAATTTACGTAATTTATGTTTAAAAGAAGAAAATGTAACAAAATTAGATGGTAATGTAATTGATTTAATTCAAGAAGGTGATAGAATTACAGGTATTAAAGTTGCTGATAAAGGTGAATTTAAAGCTTCATTGGTCTTTTGTTGTGATGGTATATATTCAAAATTTAGAAAACAATTATCTGATGATTATATACCAACAATTGGTTCTTATTTTATTGGATTAGATTTAATTGATGCAAATTTACCAAAAAAATATCATGGTCATGTTATATTAGGTAAACATGCTCCTGTTTTAATTTATCAAATTAGTCCACATCATAGTAGAATTTTATGTGCTTATAGATCAAAATCATTACCAAAAAAATCAGAAGTCTTAGATTATTTATCAAAAACTGTTTTACCAAGTTTACCAGAATCTATAAGGCCAAGTTTTAAAAAAGCTTATGAAGATTCAGTTGATGGTACAAGTATTTATAAAGCAATGCCAAATCAATATTTAACAGCAAGATTAAATGATATACCTGGTTTTATATGCCTTGGTGATTCATTAAATATGCGTCATCCATTAACAGGTGGTGGTATGACAGTTGGTTTAAATGATTGTGCATTAATGTGTGAAATTTTATCAGAATTAACTAATGAACAATTTAAAGATCATAATGCAGTTTTTGATTGTATGACTAGATTTCATGATAATAGAAAAGGATTAGATGTTGTAATTAATACATTATCAATTGCACTTTATACATTATTTGCCGCTGATAATAAATCATTAACACTTTTACAACAAGGTTGTTTCCATTATTTCTTACTTGGTGGTAATTGCGTTAATGGACCAATTGGTTTATTAAGTGGTATGATTCCAAAATCTTCTGTTTTATTCTATCATTTTTTTGCAGTTGCATTTTATTCATGTTGGTTAAATATTAAAAATAAAGGTATAATTGGATTCCCAATTGCTTTATGGGAAAATATTAATGCGTTAGTAACAGCATGTTTTGTTCTTTTACCATTTTTAAGTAAGGAAATTTTCAGTTAAAACTATTTAATTAATTAATTAATTATAGTAATTTTATAAATCATTGTATAACTTGTGTAAATCTTTTTAAGTAATGAAAATCTCATATAATAGTTAATTATTATTAATAAGGCTTTAAAAAAAAATGAAAAAATAAGGGAGTATACACCACTTTCCTAAAGGGGAAATTAAAAGAAACCAAATTAGTTCTCAATTTGGATTTGGAGCTGCGTCACATTTGCCATAGCGCTTTTTATACTATAGCAATGTTAGTGATGTGATGTGATTTTTTTTTAGTATTTATGTAGAAATTGTACAAACATCTAAGATAAGTACTGAATTGATTTTTTTAAAAGTTCATAAATCTATTTATTTTATTGCTCTATATTCATTCAATTGTAATTAAAATTTCTCACACAATGTCTGGTAATCCAAACGATAACGGTGGAAATGGTTCAAGTCAAAATGAACAAAGGGTTGTTTATTCATCTTCAATTTTGTTTGAAAAAAAGCCAATTGAAGCAATGGAAGCTTTAGTTATTCGTCATCAACAAGCTAAAATAATTAATAAAGAATTAGCTGAATGGTTTACTGCTTATGGTCGTTTACGTTTACATTATGTTGATGAATTAAAAAAAATTCATAAGAGGGGTCAAGCTTTATTTACAGATTCATCACCAGCATTACAAAATCAAAAATTAGATGCTTTAGGTTTATGTAATCCATTATGGTCTGATACTTTAAATATTTTGAGTGATGAAATTAATTTATTTGATCAAAGTACTAGAAAAATGGGTAGAGATATGATTGCACCTTTAAGATTATTTACTAGAAATAATGATTCAAATTTAGCTGAAATGGATGAATTGAGTCAACTTGCTGCTAAATTAGAACATCCACATGGTTCAAATCCTGAAATTTATGAAGATGAATGGAGTAGAAAAGCTCCTTATTTCTTTGAAATTTTTGAAAATTATGATTATCAAAGATTATTTTTATTAAAAGATATTTTTTTGAAATATCAAACTGATGTTAGCGATGTTTTATCAAAATTTAAAAAAGATAACGAAAATGGTTTAGAACATGTATTAAATTTCAGTGTTGATGATGAAATCAAAAGATTTTCAAATGATGTAATTCAATCAAATATTTCAGTTGAAAATATTAAAGCTGTTGATAATATAGTCGATAAATCAAGAACAAGTACTGATGGTTTTACAACTTCACCTTCTTCAGTTGAACCTTCTGCCACATTTAATAATCATTCAAATAAACGTCATTCAGGTTTATTATCACCTCGTCGTTTCCATATCAAAAAGAATGATCATGAAATTGATAATGAAATTGAATCAAATAATCATTCAAAGGAAGTTGAATCAGTTAAACCAAAGGGTAGACGTCATACTTCTGGTAATTCAATGATATCAAGCAATAACACTCAATCTAATGATGAAAAGAAGAAGGAGAAGAATTCGATGCGTTCAAAATTTGGCTCAATTTTTAAGAGTCACAAAAAGCAAGGTAAAGAATTAGAATATTCACAACCAGCTACAATTCATGAACCAGATAGTTCTTCGATTAATACTGAAACTACTACAAATAGTTCACGTTATGCAGGAAACTCACAACGTCAAAGAAATCAATCAGTCGCTTCAAATTCAAATAGATATCGTCAACAACAACAACAACAACAACAACAACAAGATGATTCAGCTTATAAGAATGAACCTTCTTCTTATTCAAATACTAATTCATCAAATGTTGATCCTTCAAGTCCAAGACGTTCAAGTCATCCATATAGAGAATCAACAGATTATTCTTCAAATAATGTTGGTTCCAAACCATTACCGCAATATCCAAGCAATAACAATCAATCTTTACAACAATCACCAACAAAGCAATCTCAATTACAACAACCTATTGTTCAAAAGAATATATCAGATAGTTCTCTTTATGAACCAATGCGTCCAACAAAAAGATCAAACTCATTATCGAGTAACAGTGTACCACAAATTGCATTAAGTTCATCGGTTGCGGCAACAAATGATTCAATGAATGTTAATTCTGCTCCATTAACAAATTCAACAGGTCTGACCTCATTACAACCAATTAATCGTGGTATGGATAATATACCAGAATCAGCTCCATTAGTTTCTTCTCCACCACCTCCTCCATCTTCAAGAAAACATGTTATGTCTGAATTAGCAGTTTCAAATGCTTCAAATTCAAGATTACCACATGGCAATTTACCAGTTACACCAATTCAACGTAGAAGTGTGTCAAATGACCAACCATTACAACCTGCTGCAACTGGTACTCATCAACCTGAATCAACTAATAATTTACTTGCAAAAAATACTACTGGTGGTGGTAGTTTAATGGGTGGTCAAATTATGCATCCATCTTTAACAACACCAGGTCTGAATTCCTCTATTGTTGAGTTATTTAATGCAACTTTTAAAGATGGTAAATTGATGCGTTCAAATGCAATTGGTGAAGTTGCATTCTCTTATATTGTTACTCAAGCAAATAAAAACTTACCATCAGAAATTGGTGTTCAAATTACATCAAAATCAGATTCAGTTTTACCAAATTTCATGGTTAATCCAATGTTTTTACAACAAAAGAATACATTAGGTTCTTTTACAATTTCAGATCCAACTCAAATTTCAATGAGAACTGTTGGTGGTTTGAAATATATGTTGAATAACCCAACTCCACCAATTGTAATTACACCAATTTGGAAACATGAAGATAAACAATCAACTGTAATTATTTCAATCAAACCAATCAATGAATTAGAGGATTATTTAACTACAGAATCTTTAACTTTATCAAATGTAATGGTTTCAGTTTCAGTTCATGGTGCAATTGTTTCATCAGCTGCTACTAAACCATCAGGTTCTTTAAATAGAGAAAAAGGACGTGTTACATGGATTTTACCAAATCCAATTACTTTTAACTCATCTAAAAAGGAAGAACGTTTAGTTGCTAGATTTATAACAAACCAAAAGGCAACTGAGAGTGATACAGGTGTTCAAGTTAGATTTAACATTTCAAATGAAGACGGTGCCGGACGAATTGATTTCTTAAATACAGATATGGAAATCAAAGCAAGCGGTATCAATATGGTTGAAGATCCATTTGGAGATGGTATTAATAAACAAGTTGATGATTGGAGTGAAGTTCCAACGTTAAAGAGTTTAGTTGCTGGTAGTTACTCCGGACATTCTTGAACATTTGATATTTTATTTGTTGTATCTATTTACTTTTTAACAAGATTCTATTTCATGATTTTCATGTATCTGTTTTCATTACACTATTTTTTTATCAAATCATAATTTCACTTACATTTTATTTTATTTTTCTTTACATTTTATTTACAGATTTTTTTAACAACTTATTATCAAATTCAACTCTTATTCTCAAATGTTACAAATAAAAAAAATTGATATTTCCTCCGTTTCAACATATATATTATTATTATTATTATTATTTATTATATACTGTTTTTAATATATATTTTTTTTATGAATTATCTTTGTTAACCTTTTTCTTTATAATTCTATTATGTTTATATACTTATATATTATACAATTAATATTATTTTAAAACTAAAAAGACTCTTCTTACTAAAAATTACTTCCAGGGTCTATATAACTTGTATAACTTATGGAGATTGTATGATTTTGTGATGAAAATGGTAATTTATAAATCATGGCACCTCTAACAATTAAATCGAAAGGATTACGTGAAATATTTAACCATCTAGGATCAGGAGTATGTGATATTGGTTTGATTGATTTAAGTCTTAAGGAATTATTATGATTATTTTTACCAAGAATCATTTCAGTAGCATTACTTCTTCCTTTGTGCTGATTATTATCTTTATCATCATCATCATCATCACCACCATGGCCACCATTACCATCATTATCGTCATCATAGGAACAAGGATTTATAATTTTGATTTCAGTTTTACTGATATCTTTTTGTCTATTTAAGAAGCCACCTTGAAAATAAAGTGGAACTTCAAGTGAATTAATTGCACCTAATAAAACAGTTTCATAAGATTCACTTAAAGATTGTGAGGAAAGTGAATTTGTTTTTGCGAAAACATCAAGCTGAACTGTATCTATTGAAATTGGCATTAATCCTGGATTAAAAGCTGAGAATTCCATATCAAATACTAATTCTTCTTGACTTATAATTGTATTACTAATTGTTAACGCTTTTAAACTTTGTAATTCTTTATTAGTTGCCAAAATGAAACCACTTATAAAACCTAAAAATAATAATAAGAAAATTGCGGAAATTGTATAGCAGAAATTTTTAATTTGTTTTAATTTTTGAGCTCTAACAGAAGTGAAATCATGTGGTGAATTATAAAGATCATTTTTCTTCCTGAATAATCTTTTACTATCTGTATTAACACTACCATAATCCGGTATATTAGAGATATTTCCCAAAATTTGTTGCTTATTCAAATAGTTTGGATTATTGTTATTGCAATTACTACCATTATAATTTGGTGAGAAATAACTAGATAACTCTTCATCATCATCATAATCTTGTTCACCTATTAAATAATCATAAGGTTGGTTATTTGTTAAATTATTATTATTTTGATGATGATGATTATTATTTTTATATAGATTATAATTCAAATTTGAATTACCATTAGAGTGATTTTTAAATAGAATATTGTTATTTGATATTATCGGGTCATAATAATCTATTTCATCATCAAAAGAGTCATTATTTATAAACTCCGAATCAATTCCAGAATATCGACGTGGTTGAACTAATTTTGAATCAAATAAACGAGATGTAATTTGTCTTAATTGATTAACGGATTTATTATCTGTATTACTACTATTATTATTGTTGTGGTTATTATTAGTATTATCAATTTTTGTAAATGGTTGTAAATTTGATTGATCTATTTGATTATGTAAACTTTTGAATGATCTTCTTCTTGAATGTTTTCGTGATGAACACTTTGAAGAACGAGATTTTACATCAAAATTATCTTCTAATGTCCTATAAGATACTGGAGAATCACTTGGATTAAACATAGTTTGCAATTTAATTTCTTTGATAGTATCTTTATTATTTGTATTACTAATATTATTAGCATTGGTTGTATTTATTATATTATTATTAGATATTGAGTTATTACTGATTACATGATCATTATTATCCAAAAGTTTAATCATGTTATTCCTATTATTTTTATCGTTACCATTATCATTAATAGGCATTGTAGAAGCTGTCACAAATTCAGTATTAGTTTGATTTATTGATTTTGAATCGTTTATTAAATTAGGATTAATACTGTTAGTATTATCAGTATTATCAATATTTTGATCTACTGGTGGAGTTTTAGTTGTAGTATCATAAACAAAGGTTTCAATAGTTTCATTTTGAATTTTAGGATCACTTTTAATTGCATCATGTAATTTAGCAGCAAAATATTCAGCTCTTGTTGAACCTTTAGTAAGAGTTGTACTAGCTGATGAAATAGTTGGAAAATTATTATTTTGAATATTTTGTGATGGAACAACTTGTCTTAAACTGGATAAACTTGGATGTGATGCCTTTTTCAGTTTTATATCATTGATTTGATCAACGGATTTTTTATGTAATAAATCTGGTTTCTCTGATTTAAATAATGGATCGTCCGCTAGTATAGATAGAGAAGATTTAGCTTGATTATTTAATAAAAATTTATTATTATTATTATTAGTGGTAGTATTGGTGTCATTACTATTATTGATGTTATTGTTACTGTTACTGTTATTGTTATTGTTGTTGTTGTTGTTATTGTTAATGATGTTGTTATTGCTATTGTTATTGTTATTGTTACTGTTATTGTTACTGTTGTTGTGATTGTTACTATTATTGTTATTATCTGAGTCACTCGTTGGTTTCAAAGTATTTGAACTTTCAATTTCATTTGGTGGATCTTCCCCTTGTTTTCGATCAACATTTGAATTATCTATATTATCAATATTACCACTACTTATTGTGTTAGCATTATTATTAAGATTTAAACTTGTTCTATTTTCATTATCTGGAATATTATTAATATTATTTGTTAATTCTGGCATTATATGTGGTATATCGGAATCAGCTGATTGCTCTTCAACAACACTAATCATTGAAGTTGGAGCTAATGTTGAATGTTGGTTAGATTCTTTGAATCCTAATGGATGATTCTTATTCTCCACGCTCATTATTTATATATCTGAAAAACAACTTCAAAAATTCAAATAACCCGAATATTTTTCTAATAAATTTATTATATGAACTAAAACAAAATAATTAACCAGATTATCTTTAAAATGTTTATTCTTCTCCTGTAGAAAAAATAACTCCGATTTTTAGTTCAAATATATGTGGACAGGTTTCGTGTATTTTATTTAACAATATTATTATTTTTGAAAACAAATGTTGTACCTTTTTAATTAGCAAGCGATATTTTGATCAAGGACAAAACCAAGCCAATAAATGTTTGATTATTTACTCCTGTGTGCAAACTGTAAATGCAAATAAACCGTATGTGCATACACTGAATCACAATATATACTACATGGCTCAACACTGTAACAAATATTATCTATAAATAGCAAAGAAGGGGGGAGCGCAAAACTGAAGGTGAAAAGACAAAAAAAAAAAAGAGAACGCGCCACTTAACGTATAACAAAAAAGTGACGTGAACAATAGAAAAAAATTTAGCCCTTGCAGAGGCCGTTTCCTTTCTCGGGCTTGGATTCTATATGAGGAAATTGAATGTGTTAGACATTCAACAAGAACACTAATTCAAAAGTGAATATAAATAAATATATATGTATATATATATATAATTAGTAAATATAGTGCTGTAATTATGATGAATAGAAAGTTTTGAATTTTTGAAAATTTTCAATTTGAAATTTTCGGTTTGAGAACTTTTCCATAAAAAATTTAAAAGAAAAAGAAAGCTTAAACTAAAAAAAAAATCTCATAATATTCAAAATTTCTATTTTTTAATTTAAAAACCATTTAACACAGATTTAACATATACTAAAGGTATTATTCACTAGACAAAATGTAAATATAATAAATTTATATTATTAGTATAAAATATGCTAAATGATACACTTATATATATGACAATTTATAAAATTCTAAACCAGATATCATGTGAAACACTATAACAAGTAGCGTGTCGCATAGCCAAATTTTAATACGGTAAATTTTTTCTGTTAAATACTTGCTATTCAAGACATATACAAGTCAAAAAATTTCAGACATATAATCTAATTCACGGTAATTCTGGTGTTCTTTCAATATGATATCTTCATCTATAAGAGAATGAGAAGATGCATAAATTTCATGGAAAAGATAAACTTTCAGTTTTATTAGCAATAAGTTTATCTTGTGTTTTTGTATAATCTGTGTTACTTAATTGATCAATAATTATTAATTCTAACTTTTTCTAATATTATACATTATTTAATTTATTATACAAATATTCTCTATTTATACTCGTTTTAAAGCTCTAATACCACCAAATGGTTTAATAATCCTATTTCCTTTAACACTATCATCGGTATCATTTGGCTTTCGAAATGCTCCCGGTTTTCTAAATGCTCCAGGCCTTCTTAATCCACTTATCAAATTATTTGATTTAGTTTCTAAACTTAAATTTACCATTTTTGAATCATTATTCCTAACTTTTGTTAATGATATTGGAGCTTTTGATAATCCACCAGTGGATATATTAACATTACTTGGCATATAATGCGGAAGTGGAATTGATGGTATCTTTGATATACTATTTTTTTGCAAACTTGTTATTGTAGTTGTTCTATTATTCGAACTAATAGAATTATTATTTTTCTTCTTACTATCAATTTTCTTATTATTAATTATATTATTTTCAGAATGTTTAGATTTTGAAGATTGTGTTGCATTATCCCGCTTTGCTTGATTGATCTTATCCGCTTCCTTTTTACCACTATTAACTTTCAAATCTTTACCCGTTATTTTATCTGTATCTTCGACATCAATTGACTTGCCATTATTATCATCTTTTTTATTTTCAATTATTCGTCTTTTGTTACTATTCTCTTTATTATTGTTATTATTACTATTTTCATCATCATCATTATCTCCATGATTTCTTTTATTATTTTTTACCTCATCACCTTTCTTCTTCAATAAAATAGATTCATCCGGCGGTTGAGGCACTAAAAATTTTTCAATATTGACTTCAATAGGAGTTGCAATTTTTCTTTTAGGTTTATCCTTTTTATTAACTTTAGTAACTCTTTGAATTGGCAAATTTGTTAACGAAACAGAAGATTTAGAAGGAACAAAAGAATTCAATGAAGAAGTTGTCTTATTTTCAAGTTTTTTCAAAGGTTTGATAGATGTGCTACTTTCCTTCACAAATCTAGTTAAATCAACATCTGCTGTAAATGTAGGTTTTTCAACATGTATATGATCCTTTACCTGTGTTTGCACCTTAAATGATACATTTCCATTACCAATATTTGTTTTTATTGGAGTATCCTTATCTTCTTCTTTAGATTTCATATCATTAGATGAAGTATTACTAATATTATCACCTTTAGAAAAAGACTCTGGTCTGGATTCTTTGGTTGCAGGTAAATTACTACCTGAATTTGAATTGATGGAATCTGTTCTTTCACTTAAATTGTTTATCTCAGCCGAGCTTAACTCTCCTTTACCGAAATTAGCAAGATATTTATCAAGCGATACAACTACCGATTGGATTACTGATTGAACATTCTTACCCTCATTATCGTTCTTTAAAATATAGACTGCAGCTAAAACAGATGTTATTGACGTAATAGTAACTACTTTATCTGATGACGTTAACAAAGTGTTTTCACTGGATAAATTACCACCCATTTCATTATACAATTGCGTAATCTTCTTAATATTATTATCATCCTTTAAAAAAGTATCAAAAGGTAATATTTCTTTCGAACTAAAATTTTTATTATCAAAATAATTGGAATTATGCTTCTTCTGTCTTTCCAACCTCTTTTGTTTTCTCTTGTAAAATTCGGTTGATATCCATTGCGCTCTTAATTCGTCATGTTCAGGATTCGGATACAGATGATTAGCTCTTTTAATAACTCTAGTTCTCAAATCAATATCTCTATTTCTTTCGATATTAAATTCCCTCCATCTTTTTTTACGTTCTCTATTTTCAAATCTTATTTTCTCTTTCTCATCCATTTCACTTGTAGACTTTTCCTCCTTTATATGATTGCTACTTCTCAAATTTCCAATGGTAGATGATACTGTCTTTTTGATGATATCTAATTGTGAGGATTTTAATTTCAAAATATCTTCCTTTTTAACTGATAACAAATTTAATGACTCAAAAAAGATATTAGAATAGGATATCAAAGGTGATGTAATAGGAGGAGAAACTGATAATGATGGAGCTACAGGTATTAATTTTCCCTTTTGTTTTTTATCAACTATCTTTTTTGCCTCATTACGAACTTTATCTATATTTGTGTTTTGAATAAATGTAATGGGTTGATTTTGCAAAGCAGTTCTTTTAGTAATGTTAGTCCTATTATGAGGTTGCAAATTTAATTCATTTCTAAAACTATTTCGTAAATCTGAATTATCTATTTGAAGTGAGAAATCTGAAGGATAATTGATAGCCATATTAAATGCATTATCCATAATAGCATCCCAATTATAATCATTATCTTTTTTATCTTTATTTACCATCTCAATGTCATTTCCTTTTTTAACATCTTCTTTCTTTTTCTTTTCCTTTTCTTTTTTACTCTTTGATTTAGCTTTCTTTTTATCGTCATCCTTATTTTTCATCTTTCTAATTGTATTTTTTTTATCATTAAGACTGCTGTCGATCCCTTCACTTTGGACATTTTTATTTGTAGTTAAATTGTGTTCTATGACACCATCAACAACATTTCTTAACGCTTTTTCAAATTCTATATCATCATGAGAAATTTGCTGACCAATTTCAGTGTCTTTGTTCACTGCTAATCCTGATTCCTTTAGTGCATCCGTTATAACATTTGCTAATTCATCGGATAGATCATTAGTTTGGTATTTAATATTATCAGTTTTCTTCTTTTGTGAGATAGATTTTGCTGCTTTCTTTTTGGCTTGGTATTTTTTGGCTGTTTTCTTTTTTATTTTATTGCCAGGCACCGATAAAAATGCTTCTTCAATAGCTGTATTTAACTCATTATTTACTCCAAGATTGCTGGATTTATCAGCAGATTCTTTCATCGCATTAGCAATAACATCATTTAAATCGATATCCTGAATGACTTCTTCAATATTTGCATTTTCATCATCACTATTGGCTTCTAACTTATCGTGAGTTTCAGATACGGCTGTTTCTACTAATTTTTGCATATTGTCATAAAATGGATTGTATGATATATTAGGCTCATCATTAATATTAGTTTCAATATTATTTTCATGATTTTCAAGAACTGATTGTGTAGATTTTAAAGCTTCTGCAATCACTGCGTTCAAATCTAATGCATATTCCTCAGTATTATTGACATCATTTGAATTCATTTTTTCCTTATTCTGATCTTGATTATTTGATTCAATTGACTTAATTTCCCTATCTATTTTTTTATTATTAATTAAATTATCTTTCTCAAACGCTTCATTTATTCCATTAACATGTTCCAAATTCATTACATCTTTATCTTGATCCACAATGTTTTGAGTTTTTAATCGTTCTGTAATTTTGTCATGTTCATGATTAGTTTCATCGTCTTGTAGAGAAAATTGTGCTTTGAAAGCATTGGCAATTGCACTTTCTAGATTTTCTTCCTTTTCAATACTTAGATTAGGGTTCTGCTGTGTATTTGATTCAGATGGAGCAGTGTTATTATTATCATTCTCATTATCATTCTCACTACTGTTCTCATTATTATTATCGTTATTATCATCATTATTTTCAGTATTATTGTTATTATTATTACTATCACCACCATTCTCATTATCATCATTATCATAATTATCATCTTCCAATCTAATCTGTAAAGAGTCTATCACATTACCTGCCAAAGTATTTATCATTGCTTCTTGGTCAAAATCATAATCATTGTCACCATCTTCATCAAAATTATTATCATCATTTCGTATTTTTTCATGATTGTTATTATTATCACTATTATCATTGACTGTACCTTGTTCCTCTATTTCACCTATTTGATTATCAATTTCATCTTTATTCGTTTGATCATCTGTATATAATGATTGAACAATACTATTAGCTAATGAAAAAACAATATCATCATCTAAATTATTATCACTATTGTTATTATCATTGTTATTATTATCATTGTTATTATGATTATTAACTAACGAATTTTCATGATTTGAATTTTCAGACATTACGAATAAGTCTGATATAATTTATAATCTTAAGTTGTTTGTATATTATCTTTGCAATCCGGGGTTCGGAGTAGTTTATCTTAATATGGCTAATCTGTCAATAATGTAAACAGAGCTTAAGAAAAACAAAAAAACACAGTCACAAAATAGATCCACTCCAACCCTCAAATTCCCTTAATTTTTACCCATTTTTACCCATTTTTACCAATTTTTACTCATTTTTGCTCATTTTTTTTCACAAAATTTGCAACGAAAAAAAAAAAAAAAAATTCGAAAAAAAATATAAAAATGGATTAACATCTTTACACCAGTATATTATCAAATACAACTATAACAACCGCATTTAACATTAATGAAATGTCCAATATCAGTAAATTAAGTATTACTATTAAATGTATAAACATATACTAACTATGAATTAAATAAATATAATATCAAAATATAAAATTAATGTAATCAACACCTAAGCTTGATAAGTTGAGGCAGAAACATTACCACCTTTACCAGTCCAGTTAATATGTATAGCATCACCAACTTTTCTATCTTCAGTTGCATATTCTGGTAAGATTTGGAATGTGTGAGCACCAAAATAATCTCTTTGAGCTTGTAATAAATTAGCTGGTAATTTCTTTGATCTGTAACCATCATAAAATGATAAAGCAGTTGAAAAAGCTGGAGTTGGAATACCAGAAGTAATAGCAGTTGCAATTGTCTTTCTCCAACCCGATTGAGCTTTATGAATTGCATCTTGGAAAAATGGATAGAAAAGTAAATTTTCAAGATTTGGATTCCTTCTATAAGCTGTTGTGATTTCACCTAAGAAAACAGATCTAATAATACAACCACCTCTCCACATTAAAGCAATTGATGGGAAATTTAATTCCCATTTATATTCTTTTGCAGCTTCTCTAATTAACATGAAACCTTGAGCATATGAAATAATTTTTGATGCATATAAAGCTTGCATTAAATCAGCAATAAATTGAGGTCTTTCTTCCTTTGAAATTTGTTGAACTTCTGGACCATTAAGAATATTTGAAGCTCTTTCTCTTTCAGTTTTTAAAGCTGATAAACATCTTGCAAAAACTGCTTCACCAATTAAAGTAACTGGCATACCTAAATCTAATGCATTAATTGCAGTCCATTTACCAGTACCTTTTTGACCTGCGGTATCTAAAATTTTTTCAACTAATGGAGTACCATCTGTATCATCATAAGCTAATATATCTCTTGTAATTTCAACTAAGAAAGAATCTAAAACACCAGTATTCCATTCACCAAAAACTTTTGAAATTTCTTTATCAGTTAAACCACCAACTCTTTTCATTAAATCATATGCTTCACAAATTAATTGCATATCACCATATTCAATACCATTATGAACCATTTTAACATAATGACCTGCACCTGCATCACCAACCCAATCACAACATGGTTCACCATCAGCTTTTGCACTGATTGATTGGAAAATATCTTTAATATGTGGCCATGCTTCTTTTGCACCACCTGGCATCAATGAAGGACCATATCTAGCACCTTCTTCACCACCTGAAACACCAGAACCTACAAATAAAATACCTTTTTTTTTTAATTCTTCATATCTTCTATTTGTATCAGGGAAATGTGAATTACCACCATCAATAATAATATCACCTTCATCTAAATGTGGTACTAATTGTTCAATAAATTGATCAACTGGATTACCAGCTTTAACTAAAAGCATAATTCTTCTTGGCTTCTTTAATTTGGAGCATAAATCTTCAATTGAATGAGCACCAATAATTGATTTACCTTTTGCTTCATTTGCTAAAAAGTGATCAACTTTTGAAACGGTTCTGTTATATGCAACAACGGTAAAACCATGATCTGCTGCATTAAGAATTAAATTTTGACCCATAACGGCCAATCCAATTAAACCAAAATCACCTCTGTATTAAAAAAAAAAAACAATCAATCAATCAATCAATCAATCAATCAACCAAATGACAAGAGAATAATTTTATAAATCATATGAAATTAGTTGTTAGTATTCTAATTAACGTTTTAAACATTAATAATCTTAGTTTATGTTCATTCTAAATTTTCATCAACTCAAAAATTATATAGCAGTTTTATAATATTCTAATTGATTGAAAATTTTATATTAATGAATTGATTAATAATAAGAATAACTACATACTTTTGTTCAGACATTTTGTTCTTTCTTTTCTAAATAAATTCTGTTTTAATTATTCACAGATTATTTTACTAATAAATAAATAAAAATAAAAAAGAAGATAGCAAAGTATTTAATTATAATAAATTAAGATTAAATCAAAAAAAGATTATAATCACTTTTATGGTTAAACAGCAAATAAAAAATAAGTTAATCCAAGGGCTTTGCCTTTTTTCTTTTTAATAAAAAATATTTTTATCACACCTTAATTGGGGACAGATTTTTTCGGATCAATCATAACCGTGATATTGAAAAGGCATAAAGGCAAAAAAAATGATTTTCCAACAGTCGACGCGTCGATACTTTGGTGTTTGCAAAAATAACTGAGTTTAATTAAACCAATGACATATTGCATAATATTATAATTCTTGATGTTATGGTTGATAAATAATAGCAACACCATAAGTTTTCAATCATTATTTCATATTTTTATTAATTAATATTGCAAATGTATAATATATAGATGGATTGTAAATACATCAAGAGCTGTGTTAATTTAAAGATTACGGATGACTCAAAAGTCTCACAGTTTTTGTCACAGTTAAAAAATGTCCTTTTCTTTTCACATAGTTAATTTAAGCTTAATTTCGATGTTTTGTAATTCTATTAATTATTTTTTTATATTAACTACTTCATGTTTTTCAGCCTTATCTACTTTTTTCTTTGCTTTATTCAGTTATATTAATCTACATTTTTCATTACTTATATTATTGAAATATCAAACTATCATGTCAGCTAAGGATGAACCATCTCAACCACTCCCATATATCACTAAAAAAATTGAACCAATTCAAGGTGATACTCAAATTGATGATTGTGTATTTCGAACTTACCAATGGTTAGCTCCCAAAGATATCTGGAAAGGTAGAATTTTATTTATTCATGGATATAGGGATACTCATCGTGTTTATTATGAATTAGGTGAAAATTTTGCTCAAAATGGCTATGATTTTTTCTTTTTTTATCAACGTGGTGAAGGAGAAAGTAAACTAATTGATGATTCAAGAGGTGTAAGTGATGATTATTATGCTTATAAAGCAATTGATGATATGATTATTTATAATTTAGAATATTTAAAAAAATTAAATAAACCTCCAAAATTACATGTATTAGGTTTGTCAATGGGTGGTGGTTTATGTTTAAACTATGCCTGCTTTGGTAAATTTAAAGATAGAATAAAATCATTCTCTGCTATTTGTCCTTTAATTCTGTTACATAAAGATAGTGATCCTGGTATTGTTATTGAATATGTTGTTAGAGCAATTTGTTATTTTAATTTTGGTAAAAAATTAAGAGTTAAAAGTCCTTTAAATCTTGAATTTATTACAGGTGATGAAGATTATCAAAAATTATTGAAAACTCTAGGTGACACAAAACAATTGACTGGTGCTTTTGTCGAGACTAGAGATTTTATTTTAAGGGGTAGAAAATTATTGAATGAAAAAAATTATTCCCAAATTGATAAAAATGTACCTTTGTTAATTTGTCATGGAGAATCTGATAGAATAACTGATATTGAAGGTAGTAAAAAATTTATCTTTTTAATCAATTCTATTGATGGTATGAAAAATAAACAAATTATAACTTATAAGAATGGAAGACATCAATTAATTTGTGATATCCCTGAGGTTCGCCATAAAGTTATTCCTGACTTACTCGATTTCTTTAACAAATATAATGATTGATTCATTTTTTAAATTTTTCTCATTTTAGTTTTGCTGAGCCTCCCAGTTATAATGCTTTTTCTTATTTTCTTTCATTAACTAGCATTTGAGATTATACATTATATATATATATTTGCACTTTACTTTTCAATTAATTTTATAAATCTGACTGAAATTTATAAATTAATTATAATTATAAATATGGAATCAGAAACATTTGTAAATTCTCCATCACCTTCTTACCGACAATCCAGTTATAAAAGCTCATTAACGGTAGATGATTATAATTTAATCAAAAAAGATGTAAGAAAATCAATTAATCCTAAATTAAAGAAAAGAAATAATACGGTAATTGCATTACCTATGACATGGTATGATTATATAAATTATTTAATTCAGTTGAAAGATTCGCCGGAGGAGAATAGAAGAAAGTATCTTCATCTAAAGAAAACCATTGAACCTTATATGTTCCCTAAAATCTTAAAAAACTTAACAATAATAAACATTGAACTTAAAAGGATAACACAATTAAGTGCTGCATTTCAAATATGGCTAGAATTTTATGAGTTACCACAAAAATTAAAATATTGTCATTCAAACAAAATTTATAAAATCCAATTATTAATTTTGAAATATCTAAAATTGACAAAATCAGTCACATTTCCATTTACATTAATCCTGTCTTATTGTTCAATATCTGCATCTAAAATTAAACAAGTACGTGATAAATTAGCATTAAAAGTAAGGGAGAGGAAATCAAAAAACAAGCCGTTATTTACAATTCATTTACAGGATAAAGATGCAACATTTGTATTTTTCTGGATGGACACAGAAAATGTGTGTTCTTTCAATTTGTCGGCTATGAACTCACCACAGGCATATGTTAATTTTGCTAACACATTCGTCCTGTTCTTCAACTTTACATTATCAAGTTAATTTATTAGATGAGGGAAGGAGGAAAATATTTAATATTTTACCGTGGATTTTTCTAGATAAACTTAATGTCCTCGCTTAAACAACACTATCTTAGTATGTTGCCCATCTTCAACTGATTTCAGTTTAACGTTTGCTCTAACAATTTTCTTTCCAATCATGACTTTATCTACTTCTTTTTTCTTTTTTACTTTGGACTTTTCTTTTTCTTTTAAAGTTTTTTGTTCCTTTTTTTAATCATTCAATATATAACAACTTTCATTCAAAATATCAGTTTAATATAATGGCAACTGTTCATAATCCAAATAATTGGTAAGTCTATATTTTACGACTAATAGTTTTTACACATCTCTTCATCTGTATTTAGTTATATCATTAATACTAACATAAATTTTGATTTAATTCTCTTCAAATAGGCATTGGGTCGAAAAAAACTGTATTCCATGGGCCAAAGATTACTTTGACTCTAACCTTAAAAATTTATCAGTTCCTTCGGAAGATTATACAATTACAGTCAAATCAATTAATGGCGTGACTGGTGATTGTGATGTTACACAAAGAAAAGGTAAAGTAAAGTGTCTTTTCGAATTAAAAGTTGAATTTATAGTCAATGTTATCAATACCGAAAATAACGAAGAGGAAGAAGTAACTATTATATTACCAGAATTTGAACATGATTACGATGAAGACGATTTTAACTTTGAAATTCGTACTTCAAAACTTCCTTATAAAACTATTGTTAAAAAAGAATTTTTACCGGTTGTTGTAAAAAATGTTTTCTTGAAATTTCAACCAGATTTAATTTCCTCTCATGAAGTCCAATTGAAACATAATACAGATTAAAGAATGATATAGATAATTACATAATTCTTTCAATATAATTTGTATAAAATTGTATGTAGAACTTATTATAGAAGCAGAAAAAAAAGTTAATATTTTTTTATTTTATATAGTATCAAAGTATATATATATATATATACATGATATAATATTATTTTGATTTCTAATTAATTAAACCCTTCAGGAACTCCAGCTGCATGCCTTTGATTTTTTTTACCTAGGTAACAACCAATACCACCTGCAAATCTTGAATTTATACCACCATTGTCCAACTGAAGCCATTCATACTCACCATCAACTATACCTTTCAATATCTTGAATGCATCGACTGTAGAATATGGTACACCATTAGTTGGATCATAATATGTGGCTGGTAATCCACTCACCATACACATTTTCTTTTGTCCGTTAGGTAAATGAATACCTATTGGTGCTGGTGTATGTATATTGACAACTTCGTTCTCTTCTGTTGATGATTTTCCATCATCATCATTAGAAACAGTAATTTTTTCGCCAAATCTTGGAAGCTTAATTAATGATTTGAATGATTCATCACGAGCTTCTTGAATTTTTTGCAAATCAATATTTGATGATTTATCTTGTTTTATAACATACAAGGTTTCATATAATGGATCATAATGTGAACCAGACAATGTTGACTGCGGTCCAAATAATATTTTTTTGGTTTCATCATTTGAAAGTGTTCTTTCGAACTCTTCAAATATAATATAATCTCTTGTTACAAGTTGTGGTGGACCTTCATAAATTACGGCGGGTGTTGAATCACCATCCTTATCAATATCAGTTTGATTTGTTTCTACATTGGAATGCTCTGTTTCACCATCGTTTGATATAGAATTCTCATTTTCGTTATCGTTCTTTGAAATATCAGATTCATTTTTAGGTTTGTTATTCGGTTCCACGGTATCTGTGTTTGCTCTTTCATCTTCTTCAAATCGTACTACTTTACCATTCTCATTTTTTATCTCCACCCCTGTTGATTGCTCTTTATCCAACTCATTTTTCTTATCATTACCTTCTGATTTAACTTTTATGTCAGTTCCTTTATTAAGATCACTCCTTACAACTTCTACCTCTTTATTCGACTCCTTGTCAATCGTTTCTGTAGCTTCTGTTTTAGTTATTCTGGCTTGCTTACGCTTTAAATATTGTAACTTTCTTTTATTCTTTTGTTCTTCTTCCTCCTTGAGTTTTTGTAATTCTTTTTCGATTATACGAACTTCATCATTTGGTGTAATGAAAGTCCCTTTACTTGAAAATCGGATAAAATTAGTCATCTTGAATTTTTTAGAATTGGATAAATCTCTTTGTTTCTTCTTTTTTTGGACTTCTTGTTCATAAAATCTTGTTAGTGATAAAATATTTTCCTTTTCTGTAATTTTTGCTTCTTCAAGTCTTTCTTCCAAAGTTTTTTCAACATATATCTTTTTTTCAACGGGTGCTTGTGTTTGCTTTTTTTCATATTCTTTTTCTAATCTTTCATGAGTAGCAATACTGCTTTCAACGGTAGTCTTACGAGTGGAATGTCGTCTTAAAGTTGGAGCAATTGGTTCTATTTTAGATTTATTTGCTTTATTTGTTTTGTTTGCTTTATTTGATGATACCAATGTAACCTGATTTTTTTGAGTTGTGGAAGGTTTAACCTTTTTCTTTTGAAGAATAGGTGGCATATCAGACTTTCTTTTTCGGCGCTTTCTTAAAAGTTCCTCTTTTTGCAATTCTCTTTCACCCTCAGATTCATCTTCATCAGATGCACTGATATCTGAGTCAGATAACATTTCATCTGAATTTACAGCAGAAACGCTGTTCTCGTCATCATCATCATCATCATTCTCATCATGAGTTTCAGTTTCCTTTTTCAGAAAATTCTGTGATTTATTTTGTTTAGTTTTTGAAACTATAACGTTGGTATTATCACCATTTTTATCTTCATGGTTGTTGTCATCACTGTCTTCTTCGTCTTCCTCTTCCTTTTCATCTATATCATCATCCTCTGATTCCTTAAATTCTCTATCATTTTCATCTTCCATAAATAATAAATTAACATTTTCATCTTCATCATTAATTGGTAGTGTTGCATTATTTGTTTCCTCTAAATCTAAAAGTTGTCTGAGTCGTGAACCTGCGTTTGATCGACGTGCTCTAGTTGCTATAATACTTTCAAACTCAGGCTCACTATCTGAGCTGGATGCACTAATGGACATATTTAATCAACAACCTAATGTTGCTCTTCCTTTTTATTTTATACTTTTCTTTTACACCAATCAAGTAAAAATATTACATAGAAACAGTTACAAATTTAACATAGAAGTTATAAAAACTTGTTTTCTATTTTAGAATTTAATTTTCTAGTTAACGCGAGGAAATTTAAAACTATCAATATCAACTATGATTGTTAGTAGGAATTTAATTGTAATAATTCTGCTACTTTAACTTATAATTGATTAATTAATTTAAACCATACAGCTATATATATATATTTACCATCATCATATCAAAATATAATGGTGAGACAATTGAGTAATATTATTAGAAGCTTCAGCACATGTCGTGTTGTCTTTAATGCAAAAAGTTTAGATCATGAGAATTTGACAACTATTCAACAATCAGAAAAAGAACATTTCAAACAACTTGCATCTACTTGGTGGGATAGTTATGGACCACAAAGAATTCTCCATAAGATGAATGTTTTACGTATGGATTTTATTAGTGATAATATTAGAGATCATATTTTAGTTAATAAGGATGCTAAGAGTGAAGATGAAAAAATATTTATACCTGGTTGGAATTATAAGAATTTATTACCAGTTGAAATTTCGAATCAAATTGAAAGTGAACTTGACAATGCAACATGGACTAAATATAAACAAATGAAATTATCATGTTTGGATATTGGATGTGGTGGAGGTTTACTATCTGAATCATTAGCTCGTTTACCAAATGTTGACCATGTTAAAGGTATTGATATGACTCCAGAAGTTATTGCAGTTGCTAAACAACATATGTCTTTAGATCCAATTCTAGAGGATAAACTTGATTATCAAGTTACATCTCTTGATGAAATACCTCAGAATGAAATGTTTGACGTCGTTACTTGTATGGAAATGCTTGAACATGTTGAATATCCATCAGTTGTTTTAAAAACTGCATTATCACATGTTAAACCAAATGGTTACTTCTTTTTGTCAACAATAAATAGAGATTTTGTTTCATGGTTTACAACTATCTTTATGGGTGAACATATTTTCAACATTGTTCCATTAGGTACTCATACATATTCCAAATATATCAAAGAGGATGAAATTACTGAATTTCTCCAATCTATTAAAGATTTTGAAATTATTGATTCTAAAGGTTGTGCTTATCTTCCTGCTGTTGGTTGGTTTTATACTTCAACTCCTAAGATTGGTAATTACATGATGGCTTTAAGAAGAAAATCAGAATCGAAAGAAGATAAAGAAGAAAAGAAATGATTATTGAAATATTTAATACACAGAAAAAAAAAAATAGTAACCGATCATGTAAATAAATGTGTAACTGACGAAATTATAATAAAAATAAATATAAAATAAATAAAAAAATAACTAATCAATTAGCATTAAGTTGTGTAGGTTCTTTAGCATTTGTATCATCTACTTGTGAAGGTTCATCTTCAATAAACGAAGGTAATTTTGTTTCTGTATTACCTGTATCAGTTAAATAACTTGGTAATTGTTCACCATTTAATTCATCATTTATATCCAATTCATCACCCAAAGCTTCTAATTCGGCATCAAGCTCACTTTCTGATATATCATCAGGAACATCATACGAACGTCCTAAAACATTTTGTAATTCATTTGATTGATCGATTAAATCTAACATTTCATCTTGCATATCTTCTAATTTATCGATATTAATTTTACCATATGTTTTACGTAATTCTTTATTCGTTTGACGCATTGCATCAACTGTTATCATTGTATTTTTTAAATTTTCTGTTGTCATTTGAGCTTGTGAAATATTCCAACTTTGTGACATTAATTGATCCCTTTGAGATTCTAACTGTTTTCTTTGACGTAATAACTTAATTGCACGCTGTTTAATTGTTGATTTTCCTGGTCCATCACGCATTTTTGATAATTTTTGTTGATATGTTGCTAATTCAGAATTAACTTTTGTAATTTTAACATCTAATGATGATATCCTATCATCAATATTTCCAATTGCATCATCTAATGTTGGTTTTGGTGTTTTATTTTTTGTACCAAATAAACGATTCATTTTTTAATATTATATCAGATAAGTCTAATTAAATTAATTTAGAAGTAATTTAATCTAGGGTATAAATAGAAATGAATGTTAATTAATTTGATTAAATGAGGTTTAAAATTAAATTAATTTTTAGACACTCGCCCTTCATAAGAAAATTTGATAACGTTGCTTTGTTTGATTTTTTTTTTTTTGTTTATAACACTTAATTAGTACATTAAAAGTATACATATATACGAGTGTGTATGTGTTTATACATGATTATAATTATATTAGATTATAATTATATTAGAATTTAAAATCTAAAGATTATTTGCATCTAAATATTCGATTACATTTTTAATTGTAATAATTTTAATATTAAATTTTTGTGCAAATTTCCAACAATCTGGTAAACGCATCATTAAACCATCTTCTTCTCTAACTAATTCACATATAGCGGCAGCTGGTTCAAGTCCAGTTAATTTACAAAGATGTACAGCAGCTTCAGTGTGTCCTGTTCTCTCTCTCAATAAATTTGGTCTTGCTCTTAATGGACAAACATGACCTGGTCTTAAGAAATCTTTTGGTTTACTTAATTTATTAGCTAATTTTTGTGCAGTTAATGCTCTATCATGTGCACTAATACCAGTTGTTGTACCATCTGCATAATCAACTGTAACAGTATAAGCAGTACTATGTCTATCGGTCATTTTAACCGCTGGAATCATTAAAGGTAATTCTAATTCATCTGCACGTTCTGTTGATAAAGGTACACAAACATAACCTGAACTATATTTAACAAGGAATGCCATTTTTGATGTATCAATTTTTTCAGCAGCAATAATTAAATCACCTTCATTTTCACGATCTTCATCGTCCATAACGATTAAAAATTCACCATTTTTGAATGCTTCAAGAGCTTCTGGGATTGATGTAAATTTGACTTCTTCGGTAGCACTCATAATGGTTTAGTTTATTTATTAGAGGAAGAGGAAGAAGAGAAAGTTATAAAAATGATTATAATTTGAGTGTGAAATTTAGAAAATAATATGATGATCTTCTGATTATTCATGTTCAAAATCTGACAAATTCAACCGTTTTGCAATTAATGATTCTTTTTTGTCAGTGATAAAATTTTCAGGCTTATTTTCCCATATATTATTATGTAATATCTTACGTAATACAGCGCACAATACATAGTAATATTTCCCCGCGAATTGAAAACTATGACAAAGATAAATTTGTTAAAGAAAAAGTTATTATTAATGAATTTTTGATATTACTAATTTGTTCACTCCGAAAAATTTCAGTTATTAACTATTACTAATTATTTTATTTAATTAGAGTTTGTTTGATTTTTTAGTTTATCGTTAAGATAGTGTTATTTATAAATAAATATATTAGATGATATATAAAAAAAAAATTAAACTCAAATCTTATTTACATTCTTTCAACAGGAGTTATACCTAATAAAGTCATACCGTTATGTAAAATTTGTCTAACAGCAGAAAATAAAGCTAATCTAGCAATCATGACTTCTTTATCTTCACCTATCACACGTAAAACTTTATAAGTTGATGAGAAATGATGAGTAAGTTTGAATAAATATGTAACAATTGTACTTGGTTCATAATTCTTTGAAGCATAACGTAAAGTATCTGGATATGAAGCCATAACTCTAGCTAAAGTTTTAGTCTTCTCTAATTGAGATTCTAATAATTTTGATTTCTTTTCAAATTCTTCAGGTGTTAAATTTTGTGATTTTAATTTTTCAATTGAACCACAAATATTTTCAAGTGACATATTTGCATTAATTAATTCATCATCTGGAATATTTGCAGTTCTTTGAATTGATCTTAATCTTGAATGAGCATATTGTAAATATGGACCAGTATCACCTTCTGATGATAACATTCTATCCCAACCAAATTCATAATTATTAATTCTCTTTGCTTGCATATCTTGAATCATAACAGCAGAAATACCAACTAAATCAGCAACTTTTTCAGGATCTTCAACTTGTGCAAATTTTTCTGAATTTTGTTTCATAATTTCAAGCATATTCGCTTTAACAGCTTCAAGAATATCATCAAGGAAAACAACAGTACCTTTTCTAGTTGACATACCTAAAACCATACCAAAATTAACATGAACTAAATCTTTTGCCCATTCATTACCCATCATATCTAATGCAGTAAAAAATTGTTTAATATGTAAATCTTGTTGTGATGCAACAACATAAATCATTTTATCAAAATGATATTTTTCATGTCTTTCAGTTGCAGCACCTAAATCTCTTGTAATATATAATGATGTACCATCACTTTTTTGAACTAAAACTTTACCTAATTTTTTTTGACCAAGTTTTTTAAAATCAATTAAAAGTGCACCTCTATCTTCTGTAATCATTTTCTTCTCTTCAAGTATTTTTGAAATTTTTTTCATAACTTCATTTGAAACTTGAGATTCACCAGAATAAACATCATATTTAATATTAAGTCTTGCATAAGTACCAATATATCTTTCAATTGATAAATTTCTAAATTTTTCCCATAATTTAAGTGCTTCTTCATCACCATTTTCCATTTTTTTGAAAAAACTTCTAGCTTCACCATCAATACTATTAACTGGATCTAAAGTTTCACCTTTTGCTTCTGCTGCTTCTTGTTGTTGTTTAATATCTGCATTAATTTTAACATAAACATCAAATAAATGTTGAATTGGATTAATTTCTAATTCAGCTTCAGATCCATATTTTTTAAAACCAACTGCTAAAACACCAAATTGTTTACCCCAATCACCTAAATAATTCATTCTAATAACTTTCCAACCTAATTTTTCATATAAATTTGATAAAAATCCTCCAATAATTGTTGATCTTAAATGACCTGCATGGAAAGGTTTTGCAATATTTGGTGATGAAAATTCAACAATAACAGTTTTACCATCACCTAATGGTGCAGAACCATAATCAATTGTTCTAGTTAAGATATCTTTTGTAACATAATTTAATAAAAATTTTGTATCAAAATAAAATTGTAAAAATTTACCTTGAGGGACAACTCTATCAAGATAACCACCAAGTGGGAATTTTTCAGCTAATTCAATTGCTAATTGATCAAGATCACCCTTTAATCTTAATCTTGGTAATGGTAAAAGTAAATCACCTTTTTCAAGAACTGTACACCATTCAAGAGCTGGATAAATAATTGATTTATCAACACCTGCTAAAGTTGAAAGTTGATCAGTAATATAATTTCTACATAAATCAACAGTATTAGATTCAGGATATGAATTTGGAACAGTTGGTGGTAAAGTTAAATCTAACTTTTTTAAATTTTCAATAAGTGACTCCATTGAACCAGTATTTAATTTGGAATATCTAATATTATTATAACTATTTAATTTTCTAATTTGAATATTTTTTTTCAAATTCTTAATATTTTTAATATATTTGAAATTTTTTAAATTATTATTTAAATTAATTGAATTTACCGCAACACCAAAATATTTTCTTGATAATTGTTGAGAATAATACATGTACTTGCTTAAGATGAAAGATTCACTTTAAACAATAATATATAATGTATGACAATTTCTAAATAAACTATTTGTCTTGAGTATGAACCCTTGGAAATAACTATGAGAAGTTCGGAAACACAGGTAGGTAAAGAAATGTTTTAAATTAAAGAATGTTAAATTATTATGATGACGGTTTTTTCCTTTATTTTATTTTATTTTATTTTATTTTTTCGTTTTCTTCTCAAGAAGAGTGAAAAAAAAAAAAAAAAAAAATACAGTCATTTTATTAATATAAAATTTGAATAAAATTTGAATTTCTTTATTTAGCGGATGAAAAAAAATTTGAAAATTAAAAAACTAAAACTAAAAATAAAAAAAAAAAATAAAAATAAAAATAAAAATAAAAATAAAAAAAAAATACTCACCAAATAGAAAAAAAAAAAAAAAAAAAAAAAAAAAAAAAAAAAAAAAAAAAAAAAAACAGTCCACGTTATTTTTCTAGTATATATATCTATATATATATACTCACTTCAAGTTTCAGCTGAATAAACTAGTTCATTCAAAAGAATCGTAAAATTTTAATGGAAATAACATCCATTAAATTTAAAAAGGTACTCTATTTAAGTTTTTTTTGTATATTTTTAGAATTTTCACTTACCTGAATGCCTCATTAATTCTGTACGTTTTTCCAGAATAAAAATTGATCACAATTGCAATAAAATTTATGAAATTAATAGCAACGAAATTTACTATCTTATGTACATTAATTAATATGCAAACCAGATCATTACTTTAGTAGCAACTGCCCTAAATATGACACATAAATTTTTCTAACTTATTCTGAATCTATAATTCTTTTTTTGCCCTTATAGCAAAAATTTGATTTTAAAAAAGCAGGAATAAAGAAAACTTTTTTTCTCTTGAAATTTAATCCGAAAAACTTAAAACTTTATTGAAATATATAATTATTAATCATACATTAATGTAGAAATTATAATTTGATAGAGAAAAAACAAAAAGCTGGATTTCAAACACGTTGGAAGCTTTTATAAATTTTTTTAATTGAGCTATGTGTGATCTAAATGTTATAATTAAAAATATTTGAAATGGCTTAATTTAAGACTTTAAATTGTAGTAAATATCAAGATTATAAAACAAAATAGCAATAGTTAAATGAGTTAGTGTTTATGCTTTGAAATATTTAACTGTAATACTTCAGATTTCACACTTTAAAGATTGCTATGTTTTATTATGGACACATTAAATTTGTTCATAAAACCAATAGTGGATTTTATATTATTGGAAGCAAAAATTGAAACAGGTTAATGATTTTAAAATATTGAAAAAGAGTGATTCTGTAAAGCTATCATTTTTTTAAACATATTCTTTTATTATTATGAATATTTAATATTCCAAATTAATATGTTTTCATATTTAAATATTGACCATATTTATTCTTGTATGCTATTTCGGGCTTTTGTACCTAATTCAAATATGTCATCACTACAAAAGATAGGTTATTCTAAAACTTTTCTAGATTGCTTTCTTTCTTTAGAGAAAATTAACTATAAATATTTGTATAGTAATATATTTCTTAAAATATAGCAATTGGGATATATTAAAATTTTTTTTGATATTATAATGATGCTGGTATTCCAAGAAGCTTAGTTTTTAGAATAATGTTTTATTACAGAAACTATAAAAAAATATTCGTTTACAAGTTAAACCTAAACAATAAATACAATATTTAAAATTTAATGCAAAGAAAGCGGTTTGTTTTCCAAATCCCGCTCTCAAAATTATCTTTCAACGTTTTTTTTTTTTCTTAAAACTAATAATAACTAGTAGTAATTTTGCAAGTTTGTAAATGAAAGCAATATATATTGAAGTCTTTGGAAACCAATAAAACATATGCTAAACATTTTTCAAATATATTATTATATCAAGAAGTATTACTGGCTTTACATATCAGGCTAATATAAAAATACCATATACATAATAAACGTCAAAATACGAAAAGAGAGAGAGCATAGTGCTATTTAATTTATTTTGCCACAGATTATTAATTTTTCAAATAAATATACTTATGATTATATTATAAATTTATATTTTGAATATAAAAAATGAATTTATTTAGTGAATGTTAAATAATATGTTTCAACCAAAATAGTAATATTAATGAATTAATATCAATAGTTTAAGCAAACCAAATTTTTATTTTACAGTTGATTTAATTATATAAAAAAATGTGCTATATGTAGCAAAATACATATGTTTATAATAAAAGGAGGAAAATTACTTATTAGTTTAAAAAATTAAAATTTAATTTTATTTGAAAGAATATTTATAATTATCAGGTGAGTTTGAGTTTGAGTTTAAGTTTGAGTTTGAAGTTTTTAAATTTCAATTTAAAGTAAATTAAGAAAAGCTCATCTTTTTTTTTTTTTAGTGGGATAAATAACTAATTGATAATAAAAGCAATAGATCAGGTTGTTTATTGGAAAAAAAAAACAAGACATAAACTAAAAAGCAAGAATTATTTACAAAAATTTAAAATAATGATTATTAATAAAGAAAGTATATTCAAAATAATAAACAAGATTTTTGTGTTAGAAAAAAAAAAAAAACATGATATTATAATTACTAAATCTGCAAAAGTAACACATTTTCTTTTTCTAGACGATTACTAATTTTAATCTAGACCAAAAGTCAAATAGATCCAATTTTAGAGTTTTAAATTTTAATATTTTTGAACAAGCCATGATATGCTTTTATTTGAGAGAGAGAGAAAAAAAATTGTACAGTAAGATTACATTTAATAATAAAAAAAAATTCATAAAATGTCGGATTTATAATTATATTTTTTGGGGGGAAGTAAATATAATATCATCATGATTTTAATATAATATAATATAATATAATATAATATAATAAATATATGTTAAATAAACTGATAATATTAAAACTTTGAATTAAGCCAAGCAAAATTTGAAATTTGTAAATGTTATAAAGTTTGATATTAAAACGACGTGATTATTTATTTTAAAACAAGCAAATATTATTATTAATGTTATATGAATATTGAATATAAAATAAAAATTAAATTTACTAATACAATGCGTACCTGAGTTCCGTCCTCACCAATTAAATTTTAAATAAACAAACAATTTTAGACTAATGATAAAAATAAAACAAAATGCTGATCATTTTAGTATTATATGTTTTTGATTTAACAGTCAATTTTTATAAAAGTTTTTTTATTTTATTTTATTTTATTTTATTTTATTTTATTTTATTTTATTTGATATGAATGAATTTATTTCTTTATAGATTGATTATATTTTGTAAGTATTTTTAAAATTACATAATTTTAAAATTTTTTAATAAAATCTAGAAAAACTAGGTTAAATTAATGAGGTAATTTAATATAAAAATTTATAATATATAATGTTTTAGTAATTTTTAAAATATTAAATTTTTAAGATCTAGACAATTAAGCAATCAAATAAATTTGATTAAATTTTAATTAGTAAAAAGAAAAGATCTGGTATAAATAAATAAATACGCTCATATGTCAAAAATTTTTTTTAATAGCGAGGATTTCCTGGAATGGGCAATGCCTTTTACAATTTACAAAGAAACAATTAAGTAATAATTAGTTGATTTTTTTTTGGGATGAGCAACAAAAGATTTCTAGTATTTGAAATAAAAGTAATTCAGTTTAATAGAGTTTAGTAAATATAATTAATTATGTAAATTTTGTTAAAGAGATAATATATAAAATCCATGAATCTTATACAACATATAGAAATAAAATATCTCGTTTAATTTAATAAATTATGTGAATATAAGAAAGGGAGAAGGCTGTTCAAATAATTAAATAATTAAATAATTAAATAATTAAATAATTAAATAATTAAATATTATAAAAATATTATTTTAATTGATTAATTTGTAAGTGGAGTTTTTTTCATAAAAGAATAAAAGAATTTAAAAGAAAAATAAAGAAATAACAGACAATATTTTATTTTATTTTATTTTATTTTATTTTATTTTATTTTATTGAGAATGCGTTAAATCATCCAAAGTTACAGTAAGTAAATTTTTAATACGCGACAAACGCTAATTATAAATTTCATATTAATTAATGACCTAATTTAATTTAATTTATTTTGATAATTTCTAGAAAGTTAAATCAATAATCGAATCATAAATTAAATTTAATAAATAAAATAAAAACAATAAAAAATAAAAAATAAAAAATAAAAATTTATAATATTTTCAGTTTATCATAGATGATAGCCCACGAGTTGATAAAAATACGAAATAACAATATAATAACAATATTATTATTATTATTATTATTATTATCTTTTTTATTTTAAAAAGATTAACGTTTAATTAAAGTAAAAAAAATCCACGTTTTACTTTTAGTAATATTAGTTTTTAATCTATTAAATAATAAAATCAAACGATTTATTGCAATATATGCCAAATTTCAATAATCTTTTTAATAATTCTTTTTTAATTCCGTTGGATTAAAAGAAAATAAAATGTGGAAAATTATTAAATTCGATTGCTCCGCATTATAAAAAAGAAAAAGAAATAGAAAAAGACAGTCAGTCAGTCAGTCAGTCAGTCATTTACAGTAAATAAATACAAAGCACCCCGTAACACGGCAAATTTGAATAATCTAGCAAATTTAATGAGAATTTCAATCCGATCCACTTTATAATATTTATCCCCCCGAAAAAAATATTAAAATATTAAAAAAATATTAAAAAGAGAAAAAAATTACCCCATTAGTATGAAAACCACCGAGGGGCCCGCTCCGAGTTTAAAGAAAAAATATAATATATTATTATTAATTATTATATTATAAAATAATGGGATAATTAAAATTTCAATGCTTAAATGGCTGATTAAAACAATAACAATAAATAAATGAGTTAATAATTAAATAATTAAATAATTAAATAATTAAATAATTAAATAATTAAATAATTAAATAATTAAATAATTAAATAATTAAATAATTAATTAAATTAATAAATTAATTAAATTAATTAAATTAATAGTAATATAAAATTAAATAAGATAAACCTAAATTAACTGGTTATTTTTATTTAATTGTTCAAATTTATGTCTTTTATCTATCCCATCTTTTAAATTGAATTTTAACTTATTGTTGTTTAATTAATAGTTAAATTTAAAAATTATTTAAATATTTTCAATATTCTCTATTTATTTAAAAAATTTAATTGTTTTCTCTTTTTCTTTTATTCTTTTTTTTAATTCTACTTTAATTTCATTATTTAAATTATTTCATTTCATTAATTAATTGTCACAAATTGGATAATTTATTATTCTTTAAAAATTTCTCATTTCTCATTTCTCATTTCTCATTTTGATAATTAATTGATTAATTGATTTCAAATTAACTAATTTAGGATAACAAATATATTAATTTTCAATAATAATAATAATAATAATAATAAATAATAATAATAATAAATAATAATAATAATAGTTAAATAATTAAATATAAGAATATAATATGTTTTTAGGTACTTATAATAATCAATTCTCAGATTTACAAATACCATCATGGAGTGAATTTGATTGTGATGATAATAATAATTCAAATAATTTAAATAATAATAATAATTCAAATATTTTAGTTGATTCACATTTTGTTGATAATCAATTAATTAATGAAATTGATAAAAATATACCAATTTTAAATTCAAATTCAAATGATGGTTCAATTTCAACTTCTAGTTCTTCTGTTTCAGGTTTAAATTCAATTGGTTCTTCAGTTTCATCTATATCTTCTTATAATACAAATAATGATAATAATGAAATATTTGATACTGTAGATTTACTTAATTTTACTTCATTTACAAAAGATAATAATAATAATATTAATAATAATAATAATAATAATAATAATAATAATAATAATAATAATCATATTAATCCAATTAATACAACATCATTATTATCATCAAATAATAATAATAATAATAATGATGATCAAAGAACTGTATTAAGTCCTGTAAGTTCATGCGTTTCACCAACTTTAACAAGTTCTAAATTTTTCGATAATTCAAATTTAAGAAATAATTATAATTTAGAATCAAATATACCACCTTATCAAACTTTTTCAATACCCGATTCAAATATAATATCAATTAAACAAGAAGAGAATGAAAATGAAGATACTTTAATTTTAAATAATAATAAAAATATTAATAATAATAATAATAATAAAAAGAAAGATACCAAATCTGGTAGAGTTAAAAAACCAATGACATTAGTTCAACGTAAAGCTCATAATAAAATTGAAAGAAAATATAGAATTAATATTAATTCTAAAATTGCAAATTTACAAAAATTAGTTCCTTGGATGTCAGAAGATGGAGTTGCATTTGAAATTGAAGGTAAAAAATTTAATATTAGTAATGAAAATAATAATAATAATAATAATAATAATAATAATAATAATAATAATAAAACTTCAACAAATAATAAAAAATTAAACAAATCAATGATTCTTGATATGGTTACTGAATATTTACTTTTATTAAAGGATGAATGTAGAAAGAAAGATATTGA
Source organism: Pichia deserticola (assembly GCA_030570135.1). Classification (NCBI taxonomy): domain Eukaryota; kingdom Fungi; phylum Ascomycota; class Pichiomycetes; order Pichiales; family Pichiaceae; genus Pichia; species Pichia deserticola. Next base: position 68,930 of record JAJLVB010000001.1, on the reverse strand, counting down.
AATTGCACAATTAAAAGAAAAACTTTCTTCGAATTCATTATAATTTCCTTATTTCAACATGTTCCTTTATTTATATTCCATATTTATTTATTATATTCCTTTTATTTTATTTTTATTTTAAATTTTCGGTGTGTTTTGATTTTATTTTTACCTTTATATTTTAGTTTACTTCTATATTATTGTTATTATTATTATATTAATAACATATTTTTCTTTATTTATTTATTTACATCTACTTTCTACTTTCTACAAAAAAAAAAAAAAAAAAAAAAAAAATTAAAAAATGCTAACAATTAAAAAATAACAAAAAAAAAATATTCAATTCTTGATTACTTAGTTATTTTACATATTCCAAAAATTTCTCAATTAACCAAATTGATAGGTCCGTTATAATGCATTTATTTTTTCTTCTACTTGATTTAATTTAATTCCCTTTTTTTTTTTTTTTTTTTTTTACATTTAGTTTTAAACCTATTCGATTATTATATACATTAATATATATATCTTATATTATTATCATCGACATATCTATATATTTCTGTACATTAAAAAAAAAAAAAATATGATATGATATGGTATATAAATTCATTCCCTTTAATGAATATTTGGGGATATGATCAAAAAAAAAAATAAAAAAGCACAAATTAAAAATGTACATACAACACAAATTTGTAAAATTAAATAGCGAATATTCTATTATGTAAATTGCTATTAACAAATAATAAATGACATTAAAATTAGATTTCAAATTTAATGATCAGATAAATATTAAAATTAATTATTAATGATGATCAAAGTCGAGCCGTCAATTCAAAAAACATAACAAATTCATTGTTATTAAATAAAAACATGTAAAAAGCAAGTAAAAATAAATAAACAAAGAATTGAATTGATTGAAATATTAAATTTACTGAGCAAATTGTTTAAATAGTAAAAAAATACAATGTAGAAATAAAAGCTAATCGTTCATTAAATTCACCCCATTCCATTAATTAATTAATTAATTAATAATAATTTTTTTATTTTTAAAATCTCATAGAATTCAATAGAACCAGATAGAATTTTAGCTGTGGAGTTTTTCTAATAATTATTTATTGTCATTGTTATTGTTATTGTTATTGTTATTGTTATTGTCATTGTTATTGTTAGCGCTATAGGCTACTATTATAAATTATTTTTTATTAAATTATAATAATTATATTTTTAAACTTTCACATTTGTATAGATTGTAAAATTAAGAATTTTTTTGTAAGTTTTAATTTTAATTTTAAACCTTATAAGAATTAGTAATATATAATCTTAAATTAATAACTGTTATCATATAATTTATAAATTATATAGTTAAATAACTACCAAATAAGTAAATTGATAGTAACAAAAGGAACAGTATGCAAACGAATAATATATATATATATATATATACTATATATATATTGATTGCAAACATTTACTATTTATTTTTCTTATTTTAATATAAGCTTAAAGTCGAGTTGGTAGCACAATATTCATATCATATATAATCTTATATTTGAGATCTTTTTCCACTTTTCATTCAATTTGAATTATAATATAAAATCAAATTGATAAAATAATTCTCAAATTGTTGGCTTTGTTCCAATAATAATTAAATAAATATTGCTATGTAAATGTTCTTTTTTTTTTTTTTTTTTTTTTTTTTTTTTTTTTTTTTTTTTTTTTTTTCCATTTTCCTCTAGAAATTTCTGTAAATTTCTTTAAATTAATAATACAAATATATGTTTATTTAATGAGTGTAGCATTTATGAAAAAAAAAATTAACAATATAATTATCGTATAAAGTATATAAAAATATAAAAATATAAAAATCTATTGTAAATAATTATGAATACATGTATATTGCCATACAAAAAATTAATAGAGAGAAGAGAGCAATAGCAAAATAATTGAAAATTTTGAGAAAATTAAAATGTTAAATTAATCATTTATATCTATATATAGATATATTAACTTAAACTATTAATTATTATCAGAATCATCAATACATTTCCAACCACAATTAATATCCCACCTACATCCCGGTGCTTCATAACTAACATATTTAACAAATTTCATTACAGATGGATCTCTATACATTAATGAAAATTTATTCCAACAAGCTTGACTTTCATAAACAACACTGTCTTTATCAGCAGTTCTATAAATTGCAGCTTCATCTTCATTCAATTCTTGTCCATTCTTACTATCATTTCCTTCATTTTCTTCATTTTCATTATCATCAACTAAACATAATTCATATCCACCCCATTCACCATTCTCCCAACCATGAGTTGGTGTTAAACTCATAGTACCTTCTAATACACCATCCATTAATTGATTATTTTCATCATTATCATCATAATCATCATCATAATCATCATCATCATCATCACCGGTATTTTTGGTTGCTAAAATAAAATCTTGTCCAGGTCTAAATCTTCTAATTAATATATTATCTTTAACTAATCTTAATTCAGTTATTTTAGTTATCCATTTACGAAATGATTTACTTTTAAACATTGATGCTAATTCACATAATTTAATACTAACATTATTAATATTTGTTAATTTTTCATTCTCTAATTTTGCTTTTTGAAAAATTTCATCATTTTGACTTAATTTATTCTTTAATTTAAAAATTTCACTTGTTAAATCAAAATTTGAATTATTTGAACCATTTTTAATTTGATTAATAATTGAAATACTTTTTGCACTTTCAATATTTTCAAATTCTTTACCATCAATATACATAAATCTTTGTTTATGACTTGGAATTGCTAATTTCCATGGGAATAAATTTTCAACTTCTTTTTGATTTTTTGGCATTGATGGATATTCATTAATTTCTAAATTTTTAATTTGATTTTTAAAAATTAATTCATAATCATCATTTAAAAATGATAAAATATCAACAACTGATTCATCATTAAAAATTTTTGATAATTTTTTAATTGATGATTCAATTAATAAATATGGATTCATAAATTTTAATAAATATTCTTTATCAAATTCATTTAATTCATTATTATTATTATTATTAAATTTAATAGGATTTGGAATTTTATTAAATTTTAATTTTGGGAAATCAAATTCTTTTAATTCTTTTGATTCTAATTGTTGTAATGTTGATTTTTTCTCAGTTTCTTCTTGTTCACCTTTAATATAACCATCTTCACCAAATTGTGGTATATGAAACCAACCTTGTAATGATAATCTTTGTTTATCAGTTTTAACTTCTTCAACTGCATGAAATGATAAACCTGGTTGAACTGTAAAAAATGCAATTTGATTAAATTGTGGTGTTAATTTTGAATGAATATCAGATTGTGGTACATTTGGAACTAATGAATCAAGTAATTGTAATGAACCACCATAATGTTGCTTCCAATGAGAATCAGGATCTGGCATATATAAAATAAATGAAACTCTACGTGATCCAATAACATCATCATGTGTTAATAAATGACAACCTTTTGTATATAATTGAATTGATAAATCTGTTTTAATACCACTTAATTTACCTGATCCAGTAACATCTGAAATAAAAGAACGGAAAGTTTTTGAATAAATTGCAGATCTTAATTTATAAAGACTTGGTAAACGTGCTAATAAATCAGCTGGCATTGCAGATAAATTTGCTAAATCACCAGATTGGAAAACTTTATAAATATCAGTCTCTTTTTTAGTAAATTGAATTTCTGACATAATTTCTTTTCTAACATTACGTAAAAGTTCATCAGATATTAAATTTTTAATTGTACCCCAACGAAAAGGTTGAGAATCTTTAATATTTTGGGTTAATTGAGATTTAAAACTTGGTTCAAAAATATGTGATTGAAAATATTCAATAGCCTTAGCTTCCTCTTCGGGTGTTTGTTTAATTGAGATTTTTTTCCTAATTAGAGTATTAGTTTGATTTTTAACCTTATCATTACTATTATCTGTTGATTCGATATTTCTTTTTTCAGGCATTCTTGATTAGTGTGTAATATATATATTTATTTATTTATTTATTTATTTATTTATTTATTTATTTATTTATTTATTTATTTATTTATTTATTTATTTATTTATTTATTTATTCTGAAATTTAATAGAGATAAAAAAAAATTATATAAAATTAAAAATAAAATAAGATTATAAATTAATCTAATGCATAGAGAGGAAAAATAGGAAATTTAGTGAAAAAGTGAAAAATTATAGATTACAATAAATATATATGACATCTAAAATAAAATATCCTGATTATCTCCGAAATGGTATCATTTCTATCTGAAAAAATTTTGAAAAAAAAAAAAAATCTATCCGGTGTAAAGATGTTCCTGCTTACGTCAGCAACAGAACAATTTTCAAATTTCTTTTCTTCTTCCTCCTCCTCCTCACTTTAATCTCTTCATTTCAATTTCTCTTTGTTTACATATGGTTGCCCTTTTAGGCTTTGTCTCTTTCAGTTAATAAAAATATACTGAAACCGTCGCTCAGAGTGACGATGAAATTGTATTTATTTATTTTTTTCTTTATATAATATGAGTGGATTCATTTATATATATATATTCATTAATTATATTGAATATACCAGTAATAACTTTTATTCTAAGGGTTCTTGTCTTGTATCAATTTGTATTTTATTTATCTTATAAACCATATCCAAATATCTATATATTCTATTTAAATATATATATAATTGAAGTGTTATCAATTCTTTTAAAAAAAAAATCTGGTCAACAAACGATCGTATAGCTAGCTGATTTTTGATTTTTGTTGTCATACAGAAAATCTAAAAAAAAAAAAAATAACCTCTGAGCATATTATTGATTTAATTTCTTGTTTACTATTATTATATATTTATCATTCATTACTGTAATTTTTTTTTTTTCAAAGGTTTCTAATACTTAATCATCATATTTAACAACAATGAGTGTATGTATTATAGATATAAAATTATAAATTTTTTAATATTAATAATTCAATTAATTAGTCTATTTAAAAATATGAAAATAAATCTTATTTTTAATCAATTACTAACATAAATTATAATATTTTATAACTTATTTAATAGTACAATCCATATGCTTCCGATTCAGGAAATCCTTATGCATCTGAAAATAATAATGAATATATTCCACATCAACAAATTAATCCATATTCAACAAACAATCCATATGCAACTGATGATGCTTATGAAATGAATAATATGAATTCTGGAGTACAAAATAATAATAATAATTATAATAATAATAATAATGCATATAGTGCACCAACAGGTGATGATTTTTTTACAAAAGTTCAAGTCCTTAAAGATGATCTTAATGATTATAATGCATTAATTAATCAATTAGAACGTTTACAAGTAAGTGCATTAAATGCAGTTAGTGTTGAAGAATTAGATGCAATTAAAGCACAAATTGATAGTACAACTGCAAATTTAAGATCAACTCAATCTTTAGAAATTAAACCAAAATTAGAAGAATTATATACTTCATGTGGTGGTGATAATGATAAAGAACAACAAGCTGAAAATATTCGTAATCAATTTCGTAATGCAATTCAAAGATTTGCAAAAGTTGATGATTCATATCGTCAATCAAATCAAAATAAAGCAATTGAACAATATCAAATTGTTAATCCTGATGCAACTTATAATGAAGCACGTCAATTTGTTGATCAAATTGGTGATGAACAAGTTTTCGATCAAGCAATTGCAATGGCAAATCGTAAAGGTGAAGCAATTGCAGTTCTTGATGAAGTTAAAGCAAGACATCAAGAAGTTTTACGTGCTGTTCAATTAACTGCTGAATTAAATGAATTATTAAATGATTTACAAGAATTAGTATTTCAACAAGAAAAAGTTATTGATTCTGCAAATCAACATATTAATGTTGCTGAGGATCATTTAGAACGTGGTGATGCAAATGTTATAAAAGCAAGAGATCATGCAAAGAAAGGAAGAAAATGGAAATGGATTCTTTTCTGGGTTTGTGTTATTTTAGCTTGTGTTATTGTTGCAGCTGTTGTTGGTGGTGTTGTTGGTTCAAGAAACCACTAATCAATTCAATAATATGAAATTAAAATAAAAATTAAAATAAAAATAAAAAAAATAATCTTAATAATAATCTTAATAATAATAATAATACCAATAATAATTAAAGCTAATGCTAATAATAATATTAATGATTATAATATTGATACCACATTAATCATTAAAAGAAAGCTATACTAAGATAATAATTTGTTGTCAAAATTAAAATAAAAAAAAAAAGACAATTTAATTTCATTAATTATATTTCAAAAATGTTTTACATTTTCTTTTTTTTTTCTTTCTTCTCCAAATTTTCTGTTATTCATATCAAATATCTTTTTTTCTCTTTGTCTTTTATTCACTATCGTACTTTAATTTTAATTCTAATTCAATTTAACTGTAATTTGCTCATGTTGATGTTTTTTTATAATAATAATTACTATATATCTACTCTCTAAATCTCTTTTTTTTTTGTACTAGATTTTTTATTTATTCAAATTATCAACTTTTCTTTTATTTCTATATTTACTGTGAAATTAATTTTTGTTTAAATATAATTAATATATTAATCGAATTAATAATAATTAATAATAATTAAATATAACGCATAATTTACATATGATTCAGGTAGAAAATAAATAGTAAATTTATAAAATTTAATATAAGAATAAGAATAAGAAATTAGAAAAATAGTTAAATAAGAAAATAAAATAAATTAATTAAGATAATTAAGGTTAGAAAAAAAGTTAAACAGATTCAGTATCTGATATATCACTACTTGATAAAACTGCACTTTTATTAGCATCATTACCACCAACTTGAGAAATAACACTCCACCAAGTATTAAAATCTTGTGATGAACTTGCCTTAAAGACATATTTCTTTTTAGGTTTTGGAACAATATTTAAAAGATTTTTACCACGTAAAATAAATGTAAATTCACCATTTTTAATTTTCTTTTCACATTCCGGAATATATAAAACTAAGTTTGGTTGAAATGAATCAATACTTCTTGATGGGAATCCATAAAAATAATGTGAAGGAGTTATAACAAAATAATAAGAATTATATTTTGATGATAAACCTAATTTACTTTCCTTACGAGCTAAAACACCTTCTAATAAAGGACGAGTACTTGGATGTTGATAATTACGGAATGTAATATTGTCAATATTTCTTTTATAAGGATTATTTGTAATTGCATTTGTTGAAAAATTAGTTTTATCTGAAGTAACTGATAAATTACTCATTGTATTTGATAATGATTCAGTATTTGAATTTAAATCACATGATGCAGTAATTAAAAATTGTTTATTCATTTCAAGGAAATTTGACCATTCATAATCACTTGGAATTCTATTTAAAGTATCACGTAAAATAACAAAAGATTTTACAACACCACCAAAATTCTCATCAATAAATTCAGTTAATAAATCAAAAATACGTCTTAATTCTAATAAAATTCTTGATTCAGATGAACGTAATGAAGTTTCACCATTTGCTAAAAATTCAATTCTATTATTTTCAGCTTTAACTTGTAAAGCTGCATCTCTTAATAAATTTCTTTTAACTAAATATGGATCTTTTTTATAATCTAATCTATTTTTTAAAGTTAAATTATTACCATCACGTTCAAATTCTTGAACTGCTAAATCAAGTGATTGTGACATTTTTGAAGAACTTGATTTTAATTGAACTAAATCTTTTTGTTCAGCATTTGAATAATTAATATATTCTTTTTGCTTTTTTTCAATTTCAGTTTGTAAATGTTTTAAATCAGGTATAATTTGTGATTGAACTTTTGTTTGAAAATCCATTGCACGTGTATAACCATCACCTAATTTTTCACGCATAATTTTTAAAAAAATATTTAAATCTGTTGGTTTTCCATCACTATTTGTATTAGATACAATTGAATTATTATCTTGTTGACTTGAAACTGGAGAATCAATTTTTGCTGATCCACTAACTTCATTATTAATACCACTTGTTTCAAAATTTGGCATTGAAGTTGTAACAGTTTTATTTAATACATCATATTGTTTAATAGTTGAAGCAGCAATTGAACTATAACCTTCAGCAAAACTTTGAATTGTACCAAGTAATTTAATATATTTTGAATAACGTTCATTTACGAGATTTGTAGAATCAGGGAATGTATAACTTAATAAATCAGATGGATCATTTTGACTTGTTGCTGCTGATGATGTTGTTGCAGGAGGTGTAATTTGAGTTGAATCAGGATCTAAAACTTGTGAAATACTTGTCATTAATATTATAATATCAATTGTTTAATGTTAAATGATTAATTGTAAAAAAAAAAAAGAAGAAGAAGAAGAAGAAGAAAAAGAAGAAGAAGAAAAAAAATACAGGAAGGAAAGGAAAAATTAAGGAGAAGGAGAAATTAAAGGAAAGGAAAAGAGAGGGCCAGCCAATAAATAATCAATTGAAATAAAAGTAATGTCATACTTCCTTTTGTTTAATTTAATTATCGTAATATCATTTCATCATCACCATTTAGTTATTACAAAATAAACAATAATTTACGATAGCAATTGAAATTGTAAATGACGCTTATAATATTTAATTTTACACGATATCGAATATCGAATATCGACATAAGGTGATATGATAATTCTATGCATAATAAAAATTTAAAACTTTAATTAAAAAACAAATTTCTTTGTTGGTGGTCGGTCATGTGTGCAACAATTTTCATGTCATGGTTTGAATTATGTAAATCTTTGTATAAATTCACACATAAATGTAGATATCTTTTATTGAATACTGCAAAATTGGGAAATATTCTTATATATTGAAGTAAATAAAAGTTTTATAAAATTGTAAATAAATATATCATTGTTGTATTTAACATTTGAATATGTTAAAATTAAAAAAAAAGGAGAAAATTTGATCCATTAGATAGAATAATTTTTAATTCGTTAATTTATTTATTTTAATTTAATTATAAAAATCAACATTAAATAGAATTAACAATAATAATAATAATAATAATAATAATAATAATAATAATAATAATAAAAATAATAATTTTTAATAAATTTTAATAAATTAAATTTTGTCTCAACATCACATGATCTCACATTTGCCACAAACCAGCACTGCCACAGCACAAATCAGATTTTATATTATGATTTATAAATATTAAGTATAATTATGATTATCGTATTAAAATTAATTTGAAAATTTCAATTTTGTCAATTTTTTTATACAAAATATCGTAGATATCGGATATAAAGAGATTTTCGCGCCTTAAAAATTTAGTTTTTAAAAGGTTACAGCCACTTGATAATATAAAAAAGGCCAACCAAATTGCAATAATTTTGTTAACATGGATAATTATCAAATTGACGGTCAAATTTCAATTTCTTTCAAAAAATTGATTTCAATTTAACCTCCCTCCACTGGTCATTTTTTGATTATTTTGAAGGGTCTTCTGTCAGTAATTGAAGGGAAATTATATCATACCCCCCCACATAATTCACATACTTTTTTAATCATTAAATTCTTATCACATCGCATAAACAATGAAAAAAAAAAGAAGCAATGATTCATCTCATCGGAGTAAGAATTTATCACTTATCTTTAAATCAAATGTATTTAACTATATAAAATACTTTGTAAATACATCAACTAAACTTAATTCATACCCCGTTACCGATTCTAATTCCTATTTATGCTCAAATCTAGCCTATTATGAAGGGTTTGTTCAATTATATTGTATATATATGTATATAAATTTAAAATAATGTATTATGAATTCTTAATAAAAATCCGTTAATAATAATGTTTTTTTTTTTTGATGTTTTTTTATGTTTTTATTTATTTATTTATTTTTTTTTCTTTATTATGGACAATGTAATTCATAATTTCCCGAAATTCTTTTATCCTATTATATCATATTACTTATTAATATTCAAATTTTGTTCTTATTGTATTTTAATTATATGAAATTTATAGCTATTTATTAAATTTTATATATAATATGTTTATTCCACTTATTTCTTTTTCATTTACAATAATATTTAATCTTCTTTTTTTTTATTGTATGCTTAAATTTTAATTTTATTTTATTTTATTTTATTTTATTTTATTATTTTATTCTATTCTATTCTGTTATATTATTCTATTCTATTCTGTTATACTATTCTATTATACTACTTTATAAACAATCTTTAATGAAGAAAAAATAAAAAACAGAATAAAAAATTAATTAATTTATTTCAAATTCTTCTTTTAATATACATTTATTATTCGATTGGACAAAAAAAATATTCATATTAATATTAATATTAAACAAAACTAGTCAATACAAATAAAAATAATAATACTAATAATAATAATAATAATAATAACTACAAAATGAATGATATTTTCAATGTTCAAATTTTCTTTGTGGTTTTCAGAGAAGCTTTAGAAGCTGTTATTGTTGTTTCTGTCCTTTTAGCATTCGTTAAACAAAGTATTGGTTCAAAAAATCCAGCAATTACTAAAAAATTGGTTCGTCAAATTTGGATTGGTACATTTTCAGGTATTTTCATTTGTTTAGCAATTGGTTGTGCTTTTATTGGTGCATATTATTCACTTAAAAATGATATTTGGACAAAAACTGAAGATTTATATGAAGGTATTATGTGTATGATTGCAACAATTTTAATTTCAATGATGGGTATTGCAATGCTTAGAGTTAATAAAATGCAAGCAAAATGGAGAATTAAAATCGCAAAATCTTTAGTTATGAAACCAGCAACTAAACGTGAAAGATTTCAATGTGGTTATATCGTTAAAAAATATTCAATGTTTATTTTACCATTTATTACAACTTTAAGAGAAGGATTAGAAGCAGTTGTTTTCGTCGGTGGTGTTGGTATTGGTTCTTCTGCAAGATCTTTCCCATTACCTGTTGTTTGTGGTTTAATTGCAGGTGCTTTAGTTGGTATTTTTATGTATTATGGTGGTTCTGCAATTTCATTACAAATTTTCTTATGTATTTCAACTGCAATTTTATATTTAATTTCAGCTGGTTTATTCTCAAGAGGTGTTTGGTTTTTTGAAAATTATGTTTTTAACTTAAAAACTGGTGGTGATGCAGCAGAAAATGGTTCTGGTCCAGGTACTTATAATATTCATTCATCTGTTTGGCATATTAATTGTTGTAATCCTTATACTGATAATGGTTGGGATGTTTTCAATTCTTTATTAGGTTGGCAAAATTCTGCAACTTATGGTTCTGTTTTATCTTATAATTTATATTGGTTAGCATTAATTATTATTTTAATATTAATGCTTTTTGAGGAAAAAACAGGTCATGTTCCATTTTGTAAAAATTTGAAATTTAAACAATTAAATCCAATGTATTACATTAAGAATAAAAAGAAAGATGAATTAAGTGATGAAGAAGCAAAAATATTATTTGAAAAAGCTCGTAATGATTTACAACAAAGAGTTTCAGTTGATGATGATAATGAAGATGGTATTGATATTAATAATAATAGTTTAACTGGAAATTCAAATGATGTTGAATTAGATGATTTTGCTGTTGAAGGAACATCAAAATTAAAAGATACTACAGATAGTCAAATTGAATTTGATGAAATTAATATTGTTGATGAAAAAAATAATGTCAGAGTATAGTATTTTTATTATTATATTATAATGAATAAATATCTACATTATGGAGGCATACTTTTTTGAATAACTAATACTTTAGTTAATTTTATTCTATTTTATCTTTTTTACTTTAATTTTACTTTATATGATTTACATCTCTTATGTATTATATGTTTTTTTTTTATATATATATCTATTTCGTCTAAGATTAATCAAACTAACTAATATGATAAATGTAGTCTTTAAAATTGTTTTTTTAATGGTTGACTGATTTGAATGTTGAGGAAAGGAAAAAATTGATATTTGATAAAGACTGCGTCGATCGACTTAAAAATTTACCTGCTTTTGCTCTCATTTTATGTTTCCCAACAACTTATTAACAGTTTGCTTATTAAACGCAAACGCGGTGCCAACAAAATTATGAATAACAAGTGTTGAGCTTTTTTTTTTTTTGACGGAGTGTGAAATTTTAGTATCTTTAAAGGTTTGATTTATTTATATTTTTAAATATTATTTCCATTTCCTTTTTTGAATTGAATTTCATTTCAATTTCAATTCTTTATATTTTGATCTTACTTTCATTTTTTCTCTTTAGTTTATTTTTGTAAACAAAATAAGTACAACTGTTAACGTTATTAAAAATGAGACCAGAAGTACAACAAGAATTATCACATATTCTTTTAACCGAACTTTTAGCTTACCAATTTGCTTCTCCAGTTAGATGGTATGTTTTATTACACTCAATTGAACTAACATATTAATAATTTTTACTATTATTTTGAATTGATAAGTACTAACGCCTTTTTTTTTAACCATTTAATTATGCATTATATTTTAGGATTGAAACTCAAGATGTTTTCTTAAGAGATTACAAGACAGAAAGAGTTGTTGAAATTGGTCCTTCTCCAACTTTAGCTGGTATGGCAACAAGAACCATCAAGGCTAAATTTGAATCTTATGATGCTGCTTTGTCTTTACAAAGAGAAGTTTTATGTTATTCAAAAGATCAAAAAGAAATTTATTATACTCCAGATCCAGCTGATTTAGCTGAACCAGAAGAAGAATCTGCTTCAGCAGCTGCTCCAACTCCAGCAGCTACTTCAGCAGCGGCACCAGTACCAGTTGCAGCAGCAGCACCAGCAGCAGCACCAGCATCTTCAGGTCCTGTTGCTGACGTTGCTGATGAACCAGTTAAGGCAAGTTTAGTTATTCATACATTAGTTGCTCATAAATTAAAGAAATCACTTACTGATATTCCAATGTCAAAAGCTATTAAAGATTTAGTTGGTGGTAAATCTACTGTTCAAAATGAAATTTTAGGTGACTTAGGTAAAGAGTTTGGTTCTACTCCTGAAAAACCAGAAGATACCCCATTACAAGAATTAGCAGATCAATTCCAAGATACATTTAATGGTGCATTAGGCAAACAAACCTCTTCATTAATTGCAAGATTAATGTCATCAAAAATGCCTGGTGGTTTCTCCGTTGGTGCTGCTAGAAAATATTTACAATCAAGATGGGGTTTCCAAGCTGGTAGACAAGATGCTGTTTTATTACATGCTTTAACCAATGAACCAGCTCAAAGATTAGGTTCTGAAGCAGATGCTAAAGCTTTTTTTGATTCTGTTACCCAAAAATACGCTGCTTCAGAAGGTTTATCACTTTCATCTGCAACTGCTGCTGCTTCTTCAGGTGGTGCAGGTGGAGCAGTTATTGATTCTGCTGCTTTAGATGCTGTTACCAAAGAATCTAGAGATTTAGCACGTCAACAATTAGAAACTTTAGCAAGATACTTAAAGATTGATTTAACTAAAGGTGATAAAGCTCTTATTAAAGAAAAAGAAACTTCTGCAACTTTGCAAGCAGAATTAGATTTATGGTCTGAAGAACATGGTGAATTCTATGCATCCGGTATTAAACCAGTTTTCTCTCCATTAAAGGCAAGAACCTATGATTCTTACTGGAATTGGGCAAGACAAGATGCATTATCAATGTATTTTGATATTATTTTCGGTAAATTAACTTCTGTTGATAGGGAAACTGTTACACAATGTATTCAAATTATGAATAGAGCTAATCCAACCTTAATGAAATTCATGCAATATCGTATTGACCATACCCCAACTGAAAAAGGTGAAAATTATGAATTAGCTAAAAAATTAGGCCAACAATTAATTGATAATTGTGCTGAAATGTTAGCTAAAAACCAAGATCCAGTTTACAAAGATGTATCTTATCCAACAGGTCCAAAAACAACAGTTGATGTCAAAGGTAATGTTAACTATGAAGAAGTCCCAAGAGATGCTTGTAGAAAATTCCAGCAATATGTTTACGATATGGCCCAAGGTTGTGATTTAACCAAGGAAGAAGCTCCTTCTGTTGAAAAAGAATTAGCAAATGTTTATAAAACTTTATCAGCTACTGCTTCAAAGGCCGACCAATTAAAGATTGAAACTTTATACAAACAATTAATTTCTTTTGCTGATAAAACTTCTGCTGCTTCTGCTGCTTCCACCTCCACCACACCATCAGGTGCTTCTTCAGATGAAGGTGATGAAATTGCTTCATTAAAAGATTTCAATGAAATTGATATGCCAGTTTCTTCAACCATTCCACCTGAAACCATTCCATTCCTTCACATTAAGAGCAAAACTAAACTTGGTTCTTGGATTTATGACAAGTCTAAATCAAGTGCTTTCTTAGATGGTTTAGAAAAAGCTGCTGTTAATGGTGTCTCATATAAGGGTAAATGTGCTTTAGTTACTGGTGCAGGTGCCGGTTCTATTGGTGCTGAAATTATGACTGGTTTATTATCAGGTGGTGCTAAAGTTATTGTTACCACATCAAGATTTTCAAAGAAAGTTACTGAATATTATCAATCTTTATATTCAAGATTTGGTGCTTCAGGTTCCACTTTAGTTGTTGTTCCTTTCAACCAAGGTTCAAAGCAAGATGTTGAAGCTTTAGTTAATTTTATCTATGATGATGTTAAGAAAGGTGGTCTTGGTTGGGACTTAGACTTTGTTATCCCATTTGCTGCTATTCCAGAAATGGGTATCGAAGTTGAAAACATTGGCTCTAAATCCGAATTAGCACATAGAATCATGTTAACCAACTTATTAAGATTATTAGGTGAAGTTGCATCCAACAAAAGAGTTAGAAATATCCAAACTAGACCTGCTGAAGTTATTCTTCCATTATCTCCAAACCATGGTACTTTTGGTTCTGACGGTTTATACTCAGAATCTAAATTAGCATTAGAAACTTTATTCAACAGATGGTACTCTGAATCATGGTCTTCATTCTTAACTATTTGTGGTGCTGTTATTGGTTGGACAAGAGGTACCGGTTTAATGTCTGGTAACAATATGATTGCTGAAGGTATTGAAAAATTAGGTGTCAGAACTTTCTCACAAAAAGAAATGGCGTTCAATATTCTTGGTTTAATGACACCAGAAGTTGTCAGAATGTGTGAAGATGGTCCAGTTATGGCTGATTTGAATGGTGGTTTACAATTTATTGAAAACCTAAGAGAATTTACTAATGAATTAAGAACTGATATTAACAACACTTCTGATATTAGAAGAGCTGTTTCTATTGAAACTGCAATTGAACATAAAGTTGTCAATGGTGAAAAGGCTGATTCTCCATTTAACAAGGCTACTATTGAACCTAAGGCTAATATGAAGTTTGCATTCCCAGAATTACCATCTTATTCTACTGTTAAATCCAAAGCTCCAGAATTAGAAGGTATGTTAGATTTAGATAGAGTTGTTGTTGTTACTGGTTTTGCTGAAGTTGGTCCATGGGGTAATGCAAGAACTAGATGGGAAATGGAATCTAAGGGTGAATTCTCATTAGAAGGTTGTATTGAAATGGCATGGATTATGGGTTTCATTAAATACTTCAATGGTAACATTAAAGGTAAACAATATACTGGTTGGGTTGATGCTAAGAGTGGTCAACCTGTTGCTGATATTGATGTTAAGAAGAAATATGAAGAACAAATCTTAGAACACACTGGTATCAGATTAATTGAACCTGAATTATTCCATGGTTATGATCCAAATAAAAAGGAACTTATTCAAGAAGTTGTTATTCAACATGATTTAGAACCATTTGTTACTGATAAGCCAACTGCTTTACAATATAAATTACAACATGGTGAACTTGTTGAAGTTTTCCCTGATGAATCTGGTGAAGAATATACTGTTAAAATCTTAAAGGGTGCTAAATTATTTATTCCAAAGGCATTAAGATTTGATAGATTAGTTGCTGGTCAAATTCCAACTGGTTGGAATGCTAAAACTTATGGTATATCTGATGATATTATTGATCAAGTTGATCCAATTACTTTATATGTTTTAGTTGCAACTGTTGAAGCTTTATTAAGTGCTGGTGTTACTGATCCATATGAATTCTATAAATATGTTCATGTTTCTGAAGTTGGTAACTGTTCCGGTTCCGGTATGGGTGGTGTTTCTGCATTAAAGGGTATGTTTAAAGATAGATACAAGGATATTCCAGTTCAAAATGATATTCTGCAAGAATCTTTTATTAACACTATGTCAGCTTGGGTTAATATGTTATTATTATCATCATCTGGTCCAATTAAGACACCAGTTGGTGCTTGTGCTACTGCATTAGAATCTGTTGATGTTGGTGTTGAGACTATTTTATCAGGTAAGGCTAAAATTGTTTTAGTTGGTGGTTATGATGATTTCCAAGAAGAAGGTTCATATGAATTCGCTAATATGAATGCCACTTCCAATGCAGTTGATGAATTTGCTCATGGTAGAACACCATCTGAAATGTCAAGACCAGCAACTACAACTAGAAATGGTTTTATGGAAGCACAAGGTTCAGGTATTGAAGTTCTTATGACTGCATCTTTAGCTGTTAAAATGGGTGTTCCAATTTATGCAATTGTTGCAATGACATCTACTGCTACTGATAAAATTGGTAGATCTGTTCCAGCTCCAGGTAAAGGTATTTTAACAACTGCAAGAGAATATCATGGTGAAATGAAATATTCTTCTGCAAAGATGGATATTAAATATAGATCAAGACAATTAAAGACTAGAGTTTCACAAATTAAACAATGGGTTGAGTCTGAATTACAATTTGTTAATCAAGAAGCAGAATCTTTATCATCAACAGATGATAAATTTGATAAAGTTGAATTTTTAAAGGAAAGAACTGAAGAAATTGAAAGAGATGCAAGCAGACAAATTAAGGATGCTCAAAGATTATTAGGTAATGAATTCTGGAAAACAGATCCAAGAATTGCACCACTTAGAGGTTCATTAGCAACATTTAATTTAACAATTGATGATTTAGGTGCATGTTCATTCCATGGTACATCAACTAAAGCCAATGATAAAAATGAATCTGCAACTATTGATATGATGATGCAACATTTAGGTAGAACTGAAGGTAATCCAGTTTATGGTGTTTTCCAAAAATACTTAACAGGTCATCCAAAGGGTGCAGCTGGTGCTTGGATGTTAAATGGTGCAATCCAAATTTTAAATTCTGGTATTGTTCCAGGTAATAGAAATGCTGATAATATTGATAAGATTTTAGAAGATTTCAAATATGTTTTATTCCCATCAAGAACAATTAAGACTGATGGTATTAAAGCAGTTTCAGTTACATCATTTGGTTTTGGTCAAAAAGGTGGTCAAGCAGTTGTTGTTCATCCAGATTATTTATATGCTGCATTATCAAAGGAAGAATATGAAAATTATGCTGAAAAAGTTTCAACAAGACAGAAGAAATCATACTCTTATCTTCATAATGCAATTATTACCAATACTATGTTTGTTGCAAAAGATCATGCACCATATACTGATGATCAAGAACAAAAAGTTTATTTAGATCCATTAGCAAGAGTTTCATTAGATAAGACTAATAAATATATCTTTACGGATAAAGAATTACAAAGAGATGGTAAATTTATTTCTGAATCTGCTAAAAGAACTGCTAATATTTTAAATGAATTAACCAAGGAAAATGTTGGATCAAAAGGTGTTGGTGTTGATGTTGAATTAATTTCTGAGATTAATATTGAAAATGAAACATTTATTGAAAGAAATTTTACAAATGAAGAAATTAAATATTGTAAATCATCACCAAATCCAAGATCATCATTTGCTGGTACTTGGTCTGCAAAGGAAGCTGTTTTTAAATCATTAGAAGTCGAATCTAAAGGTGCTGGAGCATCATTAAAAGATATTGAAATTTTACATGATTCAAAAGGTGCACCAAGTGTTAAATTAAGTGGATTAGCTGAAACTGCTGCATCAAAGAATGGTGTTAAGAATGTTAAAGTTTCAATTTCACATGATGATGTTCAATCAGTTGCAGTTGCAATTTCTGAATTTTAGTTAATTTGATTGATTTTTTTTAATTTGTTTTTAGATTTTTAATAATTTTTTATAAAGAATGTATATATTTTTTAATAAATTAATATTATTTTTTTAAATTTAGTACAATTAAATAATCTAATTTTATAAATTTTGTTGTATAAAATTCTTATTATATTATAAAGAACATGGGTAAATAAATATTTTTATTTTGTAAGATGCGTTATGAATAGAGAGTAAAAAAGCAAAAGATGTGAATATACAGAAATACACAAAAAGAAAAAGAAAAAGAAAAAGAAAAAGAAAAAGAAAAAGAAAAAGAAAAAGAAAAAGAAAAAGAAAAAGAAAAAGAAAAAGAAAAAGAAAAAGAAAAGTAAGAGGAAAGTTATTTTTTTTTTTTAAAAAGATAAGAATCTTAGGTAAATAAAATAAAGACAATGTATAGAATAAAATCCAAATATTTATAAAAAGAATAGGAGTATAAGAAAATTATAAACATAAAAGAAGTAACATATATTGAAATGTATTTTAAACAGTTTTTAAATCCATTAAAGCGATTGCAGCCATTTCTTCATCAGTTTTTTGTGAAGAAGTTTCATTATTAATATTGTTATTAATTGATTGATTATTTGAATCTAATAAATTTGGAGTTGGTGGAGTTAATAAACTTGAACGTCTATTATTTTTTAGAGAGGAAGGACCAATTGATTGCCAATCTTCTTCATCTGTGAAATTTCCATCAATTAGTATATTATTATTATTATTATTATTATTATCATTATTATCATAATAATAATCATCATCATCATCATCAGCTATTGCATTTTCATTTTCTTTATCATTAATTGAAATTTTACTATCATTATTTGATAAACGTGGTGATATATTTGTTCTTAAGAATGATTGTCGAGATAAATTAGCTGAATTTGAAAATGAAACTCTTGATTCTCTTCTTTCTATTGGTGCTTCATCTAAAGTAACTTCTAAGGTATGTTGATTAAAAGAGGATCTTGGTTTTCTAGGTTTTAAAATACCTGCAAAAGAAGGACGACGTGATGAAGGTAATTTTGATTTTTTATTTAAATTCAGATGATTGATATTATTATTATTATTATTATTATTATTACTATTTTCAATTGAAGATGGTGAATCTGCTGAATTACTATTATTTAAATTAAAGCCATCATCTATATTATTATTATTTAAATCACAACCATCATCATCATAATCATAATCATCACCATTTGAAGATGAAGATTCTATTGCTTCATCTATATCATCATAATTGTTTAAAGAATTTCTAAAATTTTGAACAGGTCCTAAAGTTGGAGATGTTGGCATTTTAAAATTAGAACTATCATTTGATTGACTTGTAATTGATTCTCTTCTAATTGAATCAGATAATGAACGTTTTGGTTTTAGTTTTGATTTTGATTTTATTGAAGGTTTTAATTTTGATGTTGTTGTTGATGTTAATGAAGATGAAGATTCAGATTTTATATTTGAATTAAATGAATTTGTAAATGGTTGATTATTTAAATTTATTGTATTAAGATTTGTTTCATTATTAGAATGATTATTATTATTATTATTATTATTAGAAGTATTATTAGAAGTATTATTAGTATTATTAGTTGAATTTAAACTATTTTCAATTTTAATTTTAACTAAATCTTTACCAACAATTTTAGCTTCCCATTGACCCCAACCTATTTTTTCAAATATTGAACCAGTTATTAAATCACCAGATTCTAAAGCTGCCATTATTAATCTTCTTTGCTTTGATAATGATAAATTACCAAAAGCTGGAACTTGTTCAATTAAGTGACTTGTTAAATGACGAATTGGTAACGGACCTTCTTTAATTAAAATATTTGCAATTCTATTTGGTGTAATTTGAGATGCAGCTGCAATACCTTCAGGTGATGAAGTTGAAAGTAATAATTTATCTTCATTTGATTTTTTAGTTGAATTTTTTTTCAATTTATTATTATTATTATTATTATTATTATTATTATTATTATTATTATTATTGATATTATTATTAATTGGTGGAGATAATGATTTAGTTTTATGATTATCATCTATTATATTATTAAAAGAATTTGAATTTGAAGTTGAAGTTGAATTTAAAGGTAATGACATTGTTGAAGTATTTTGATCAATTGAATTAAGCAGATTATGTATTTTTGGAATTGTACCTGTTGAAATAGTATTATTATTATTGAAATAAGAAGATGAATTATTTGAGTTATTCATTACTGAATTTAGTAAATGAGTTATTTAAATTTTGAATGAAAAAAGGGACCTTTTAGAATAAATATATATATGAATATTTATATGAATATATTTTGTTGAAAATAATAATAATCCAATTGATTTATAATAAACCCGTTATTAATAAACTAATATGTGAAAGTAAATAAAGATGTAAATGCTTGTAAAGAAGATATTAAACTAAACAAATGTCTAATTAATCAAAGTATTAGAAACGCCAAATATCTCTATATTGTTTATTAATAGTATAAACTATAATATAAACATGTACTGTACCGTTTTTCACGACAACAATAGAGAAATAAACAATAGGAAAACTGTGGTTTCTCAGCCTGAAAAGTGAAAAATCACACAAAGTGAAAAATTAAAAAAGCCAGCGTTTTTTTGCTATTATATTATATTATATTATATTATATTATATTATATTATATTATATTATATTATATTATATTATATTATATTATATATAGATAGAGAGTTTGTAAACTACCAAATATTTAACTATTAATTAATAATTAATAACTAAACAAATCAGTTAATTTAATTGTTTTATATAAGGATAAGATAATTGTAATTAAGTCAATTTCAAATTTGAATTTCCTTTAAATTTTTACTTTAATTAAAGAGCTGGGAAGTTTTGTTCAGTAAATACTGAAGTTTTTGCAGCAGCTGCTGGTTTGTTTGAAGAAGATCTTGGTTTACCAGTTGATTTCTTACCACCTCTTGGTTTACGAGATGATTTTCTTTGGAAATCTGATCTTTCAGGTCTTTCAGGTCTATCAAAACCATCAGTAACAGTAATATTAACATCTAAGAATTTCTTTTCCTTTTTTGCCTTTTGTTTTAATTTTTTTTCAACAGTTGATGGAATAAATTCTTCATTAACTCTAATAACTAAATCTTCTTCATTAATTGAACTTGTTGGAGCTTCAATTTTTTTAGTTTGATTAAATGTATTTGATTCTAATTCTTGAAAGAAATCAGCTGCTGATTTTAATTGAGGTTTTTCTTCAATTTCTTTTGATTCTTCATTAATTTCAGCTTCTGCATCTTTTTCACCTTCAATTTGAGATTCTGCTTCATCACCTAATCTATTATGTTCAGCTTTTGCAGTTTCAGTTCTACCAGTTCTTGAATGTCTATCAAATTTTTTATCCTTTGAAGATTTTCTTGATGTATTCTTTGGACCTTCATTTTCTCTATTTTTATTGTTAAATTTAACACCAGCTTCATTACCATTTGATTTTGGTTTACCACCTTTAGATTTGGTTTTATCTGCCTTTGGTGGAATACCTGATTTTTTAGTTGATTTTTGTGGTGCAACAATTTCTTTTGGTGCAATGAATTCTTCTTCATCACCTGAAACGTCGTTACCTAATAAAGCATAAAGGTTCTAAATTTCAAAAATATTAATTAAAAATTTATGTTAGAATGAATGAATGAATAAATAAATAAATAAATAAAAACGAAAAAACAAGAAAACAAGAAAACAATTCTTTTTTGTTAAATTAAAAATAACATACCTTATTTTGCATAGACATGATGACTTGTACAATAATTTATCTTAATTCAAGGAATAAAAAGAAAAAAAGAGAAAATTATAATGATAAATTAAAATAGATAAAATAGTTAAATAATCCAAAATAAAATATATATTAATCAATAAATAATTCAAATAAGTGTGAACTAATAATAATTTTAATAATATACAAAAAAAAAAATTATAAAAACACAAGAAAACAACTGAAAACTCAAGAAATGAAATGAAAATGAAATGAAGATGTTCAAAGATTCAATTTCGTCGTCGTCACTCAATCATCCATCCATCCATCCATCCATCCATCCATCCATCCATCCATCCATCATAGCCACAAATTTACTGCCATAATAATAATAATAATAATAAATAAATATATTTTCGTCTCGCCTTGTGACACTTTATTCTGTATTATTTTTTATTGTTGTGTATTATGTAATAATCCACACAAACAATATGAATTCGTGCAATGTGAAATGTGAAAAGTTCGAGAATTTAAAGAAATTAAATAAATTAAATTAAATAAATTAAATTAATCAATAAATTAAATAAATTAAGTTAAATTAACCGCTGAAATTTTTCAACTTATTTTTTATTTTTTAGTTTTTATTTTTCAGGTATTTTAGGTATTTCGCTTGTTGTTTAATCATTTATTGTGAGGTGTAAGGGTTATCTGAGCTTAATGACACGCTCTCACTTATTGGCAGCTGCTTACGTAAGTTTAAACATGAATTTTAAACTTATTTAATTAATTATTATTATTATTATTATTATTATTATTATTATTATTATTTTAAATTAAATTATTTTAATTACACAATATTATCTTCTTTTTAATATAAGACAAGTTTTTTTTTTTTTTACCCTTCTTTATAGAATTTACTCTTTACTATTATCAACAACAGGAACAACATAAATATCACCAACTCTAATCATAAAATCTTTCATTACTTCCCTTAATTCAACTGACATATTCTTACTAAATAATGAAACAACATTCTTGTAAATTTCAGGACATACCCTTTTGAAATCTTTTTCATATAATTCTGTAATTGCTTGTAAAATTTCAACAACAACTGGCATCCATGATCTTAAATTCTTAACTTCTTCCCTTTCTTCAAAATCATTATATGTTTTAATTAAATTAATTACTAATGGTATTAATTTATTAACAATTTCATCCCTTAATTCATTATTAATTTTATCTTCATCACAATATAATCTAAATATTATACTAATATAAACTCCAACTGATGATGTCTCTTGCTTTAATAAATTAGGTAATTTATCAACAATACCAGCATACCATAATCTAACTCTTAAATTATAATCTTCATTAAAATCTTTAGCAAATTTATAACTATTAAATAATAATTTTGTTAATTCAATTAAATTCTCATATGGAATCGTATTATAAAAATCATTATTATCAAATAATTCACTTAAAATTTGAATCATATGTAAATGTAATACACATTTAATAACAATCTCCTGTGATGAATATTTATTAGCTGCTCTTTTATCCTTTGCTAATTCATCATCATCATCATCATCTTCTTCTTCTTCATTATGCCCATCCTCTACTTGTGATTGGGCTTCTCCATTAGATTTCTTCTCTTTATTCTTAATCGGATCTAATTCAAATAATTCATTAGCACTAGTAAGTTCAAATAATTCTTTAAATGTAATTTCAATTTTCTTCCAATGTTCTTCCTCAAATTGTCTCATATTATCTAAAATTAAATCTTTTAAACATGAAATACCAATTTTACTAATTGCATCATTATCTTGACAAATACATGAAATTAATAAACTTAAAAATCCATCCATTGAATCATTTAATTCTTTAAAAAATGTTGTAAATAATAAAATCATCTTTCTTAATGCTTGAATTAATGTACTTGATAACCAAACCCATAAACTTTCATTATGATTAAAATTAATTTGTTCATGCCTTTTTAATATATCAAATATTGGGAATAAAAGTTCATTACAAATCTTATTCCAAAAATATTTATCAAATTTTTTACCATGAATTATTAATGATTCAAACATAAAATTTAATGCTTTTGATCTAACCTCTAAATCATTACCTTCCATTATAATATTATTAAAACTAAATAATAATGGGAACCATCTCTTATTTAAATAATCATCATCACCAACTCTTTCATCAACTTCTTTACCATTTTGTTCAACTAATTCATTAATCATCGATAAAGCTCTTAAACTAATTTTTTGAAATCTTTCATTTTTACAATATTCACTTAAACAATCAACTAAAATTGGAAATGCATCTTGTTCTTCAACAATTTCCATATGATTATCAATAATTTGTTTAACATATTTTAATCCAGTTGAAACAAAATTTTCACTATCTTCACTATATGCAATATGTGTTAAAATTTCTAAAATTGTAGTCCAACCAGATCTAATTTGTTTTGCCTTTTTCATTATTAAATATTGAATACTATCTAAAACCATTTCTTTAACTTCTAAATTTTCATTATTAACAATTATATAATCAAATGGTTTTAAAAATTCTTTTTGAAATTTAAAATGTGATAATTCTTCAATATTGAAAAATCTTTCAGATAATTGTCTTAATGAATCAATAGCAAAAAATGCAACTGTTTTATTTGGATTACATCCAAATTCATTAAATTCTTGATTCATAACTTTCCATAATTCTGACCATTGAAGTCTAATCCTACTCATATTATAATAACAAACATCAACCATTTTTTGTAAACAGAAAAGTCTTGGTTCTTTACTATTTGCTGATGATGTAATTTCATCCCTTGCAACTTCAACAAGTCCACTAACAAAATCAAATATACCATCACCTTGAATTTCATTACTTTTACTAAAAACTTTATCAATACAAACATCTAATTCTGTTGCATTAATTTTAGCAATCATATCAATTGGTAATTTTTGATTTAAATGATGTTCAAATGCTTGTTGTGAAATACTTTGTCGTTTACCACCCAATGAAAAAAATCCTGATGATGAAGTTACATTGGATTCAATTCGGTTATTTGGTTTTTTAGTTAATCTTGCATTTAATAAATCAGGAATTGCATTAGATGAAACACCCTTAGATAATAATCTTAATCTTTCAACTTGTGAAATTACAATAAAAATATCCCTCCATGATGATTTTAAATAAGAATTTTCATCAACTGCAATATCTAATAATGTATAAATTGCTTGAATATTTTTATCTTTCATATCTTCAGGATTATTAATATTTGTAAATTGAACTAATGCTCTAACAAATGATGTTCTAGCATAATCAATATCAAATATACATGATAAATGTATTGATAAACGTATACCCAACAACAATATATTTGCAATTTCTTCATCATCATAATCTTTAAATGGTGGTGTTAAACCAGCTAATAATGACATCCATAAATTATCAAACATCGATTTAACATGTTCATAATTTGTAATAGAATCTGCTGTATAATATTTAATATTCTTTTTATTTAATTTACCTAATGAAATAACAGTATTCTCTGTCTTTTTACTTAAAACTTTTGAAGCTTTTGTATATGCTTCCCTTGTTGCATAATCTTTACCAAATAATGCAGTGGTTAAATATGTTTGTTGAGTATTCGAATCATTTGAAATAATTGCAGCTTGCTGTTCACTATTTAATATAATCTCATTATTTTGAATATCAGTATAAACTTCTTCTAAAAATTTAGGGTCTAAATCTTTACCATCATCAATACCTCTATTATTTTTTATAAAATCATCTAATGTCATCCTCTTTTTAACTTGTGGTGAATGTTGATCTGTATTTAACATAATTACAGAATATGATAACACATAAACAGTGTCAGCATTTGCAAAAGCTTTTGGATTATCATTAACATATTTTTCAGCAAATTTTAACATAAATCTATCAATGACTTGAGATTCACCAGGTAATCTAAAATATTGTAAAAAGCTTCTAAGTGCATCCAAGAAACTTTTATTTTTAAAATTCATTGAATCTACAAAAGCATGCATAACAGCAATATTTTCATCCTTACTCCCACCTAAATATTCCCCAACTTGAGTTTTATCTAAAGTATTATTATCTAAAATAAATTTTGCAATTGATATTGGATCATCACTTTTTAAAAATCCATTTTTAGATAAATATAAAATACCCTTTTTTGGTGAAAAATTAAATAATTTGATACCTTCAATTAAAAATGTCTTCCGTTGTTTAACTGTATCAAACTTATTTTGATCAACAGAAATTTCATCAGAATCATTAGAATTTAAATTAATTTCAGAGTGTGATAATGAAGATTGAGTACCTGACACAATTGAATTTCCTCTTAATCTAGCGCTACTAACAATTGATTTTAAATCATCAATTACTAAAGTTGATTGATTGTTTTGTAACCCAAATTCGAGAGGTGAACCAGATGATACATTTAAAGATTGTAAAAATGAAACAATACAATCAATTGAAATCATTTTTAAGGCAAAATCTATTGGAAAATTTGCAGTTGCATCAGGATTTGGTGGTGTTGCTGTTAATTTTGAGGAGTTTAATTCAGGTAATGAGTCTAATTCTTTTGATAATGAATGTAGTTTTTGGAAATTTTTAAAGTTAAGTTTTTGTTGTAGTGGTACATCAACTCTCAATAACGCATATTTTGCTAAATAATCAACTATTTTCTCACATAAATTTGGCAATGAAGTATCACAATCATAATTCAAATAAAATTCAATTATAATTTTTGGATCGCAACACAAACGACGAATAATTTCTAAAATATATCTTTTTTGATAAGAGGTTGAAGTTTTCATCTCACTAACTGGGAAATATATTTCATCCATAAATATTGGTATTTCATATTTAAATTCTGATCTTAGATTTTTAATTACTAACCAATAAATTTCTAATGTAACTTCATAAACTGGTGATAATTGAGATGTAGCATTTCTTGAAATAGCTAAACATAAATATTTTCTAATACCGTCAACTAAAATTGTACTTTCATTATTATTTTTATTGAAGATTAAGTAATCTTTATTAACAAAAACATCCATATAATTTCTTAGGATGTAATGAATAATATGCAAGGATAATAATTTAACTCTGATTTTATGAGATCTCATATCTAAGGATTCTGTGTCTATAATTTTTGATGCTAAATTACTCATTGATCTGAAAATTAAGAATGCATCTTTAATATACAATTCATCATCATCACCTATAATTTCTTCTGAAGTTAATTGGACATTATCATTTACAGTATCTTGTAATTGTTGCAGCGTTAATTTTTTACCCTTTTCAACTTTATCAGAATAAGAGCTATCATAATTATCATCACTATTATCATTAATTTTATTAGCATTAATAGTATTATTAATGTTGTTATTAACAGCATTAAATTTATTTTGAAGATGTTGAACCTTTTCATAAACAGAATCAACTATTTGAATTATTGTTGCTTGTGCAATACTTTGATTTACTGGTGATAAAGATGAAAGGAAAATATTATGAATTTGTCTAATAGCTTGCAATAAAACTTTACCATGAACAGGCATTGATTCATTGACAATAGCACCTGTAAGTACTCTAATAATTTGTAATTCAACACGTTCATCAGTACCTTCACCTTCAAAACAAGATACAACTACATTAATTGCAGCTTCAATTAATAAAATTTTACCTTCTTGAACTTGAGAACCTAAACTACCATCTAAATCAACATCAGTTTGTAAATTATTTGATTTAAAGATTTTATAATCCCAATATATTGGTTTTGTAAATAAATTAAATGTAAAGATTTTACTTAAACAATCTAAAGCTAAAATTTTTGCATCAACATTTGATTGTTCACAAGCTAGTTTTAAAGGTTCAAAAATTAATTCTTCTGGAGGCATTTCACCTGTTTTCAAAATACCAATTGCAGTTGTTGCCTTTTGAACAATTAATTGATGTTTTTTCATAATTTCTTTAATTGAAATTAAATTTTCAAAACTTGTTTTCAAGAATGATATACTTGCAGCTTGATTTAAGTGTGATGAAGTTTGTATTCTCTTAAGTGGTGATAAATTTAAATTTGAGTGATTAGAGTGTTGATCAAATGTAAGAATTGAGTGTTGTCTTTCATCCAAATTATCTAATGTTTCATTAGTATCTGCAATACCATTTGCTTCGCCGTTTGATTCATCCTTTGGTTCATCATTTGGTTCATCATTTGCATCAGTGACATCAGTAGCATCAGAATTATTAGTTTCTGTATCATTGTTTTCTTCACTAGTATCAACTTCATTGTTCGCATCATTGTTATTGACATTATTAACTTCATCATCTTCAATTGATCCTTCATTGGTTTGATCATTATTATCTTTTTCATCTTTTTCATCTTTTTCAACTTCCTCAATATGATTATTATTATTATTATTATTGTTATCATTATTATTATCATCATCATTATTATTACTAGAATCATTGTGATCAGTTGAATTCACCGTTTCTTGCACATCGTTAGAATCAGAAATGGATGTGTTTATCTCTTCCTCTTCAGACATATCTAATTGGGCAAAGTTCTTATCTTTCTATGTCTAATAATAAGATACCTACACTTTTTGAATGTACAGAAATTTAATAAGTAGTAAATGATAAATGATAAATGATAAGTAATAAATAATAAATAACACATACAAAAAAAAACACTTACAACATGCATTCCACTTTTCACTACCCAATTGTTCCTCTAATATTCACTGTGCTTAAAAATAAACACTGAAAAACAACAAAAAGCAAAAACGTATGTAATTGAAACATACGCGCCACTCAAG
The DNA here is from genome assembly GCA_030570135.1 of Pichia deserticola. NCBI lineage: Eukaryota > Fungi > Ascomycota > Pichiomycetes > Pichiales > Pichiaceae > Pichia > Pichia deserticola. Next base: position 40,258 of record JAJLVB010000001.1, on the reverse strand, counting down.
CCCCCTCTCTTTCTTCTTTCACCCTTTTCGGCATTAAGCAAACAAGCAATAAGAAAGGCAAGGAAAATGTTGCACGAATAGAGTAAACGGAAGCAAGAGATGTATTTATGTTTTAATGTTTTAAGGCTCATTTAATTTTTAGTTATTCTTTAGATAAACAAATAAATTCATTTCTATTTTATATACTATATAATCTATATATATGCACGTAACTAATATTATAAAAATCATCATAAATAAATAAATATATAATAGGCTTAACAATTTAAAGCAAGAGTAAAGAAAAAGAGGAATTGAAATTAAATTTATTCTAAACTAACGATAACGATAAAATAGAATTGAATAATAGAATAAAATGTATCAGAATGAAGGAAAATTATAAAAAAAACAACCTTCAAATAAAAGAAAAGAAAGAAAAGAATGTAAATTCATTAAAATTTCATAAAATTGTCTATTATTAATATTTTTTTTTTATAAACCTTCCCATTTTCTACCTTCAACTTTCTTTAATTCTTCAGTTGTGAAAATATGTCCATTTGTAAAATAACCAGCTGCAATTTTAGCATCAATTTCAACTCTACTATCAGCTGGTAATAAATAATCAGGTATTTCAACACGTTCTTCAATTTTAATACCAGAATTAACAATTGCATCATGTTTCATATTACTCATTGAAAGCATTCTATCAATTTTTGTAATACCAAACCAATGTAAAATATCAGGCATTAATTCTTGAAATCTAGCATCTTTAACACCTGCAATACATTCAGTACGATGGAAATATTCATCAGCTGTATCACCAGCTCTTTTTCTAGCATTATAAACTAAATATTTAGTAACTTCACCTAAACATCTACCTTCTTTTCTAAAATAACAAACTAATCCATTACCACCATTTTGTGCTTCTTTTGCAGCTTCAACTAATCCAAAAATTAAATAACATCTACATGAACAAATATCTGATAAGAAAACATCAGAACCTGAACATTCATCATGAATTCTTAATGATAATCTTTTATCTTCTTTTGGTAAATCTGCTGGATCACCAAATATATATGATGTAATACCACCAATTGGTGGACAAAAAACTTTAATATCAGGTCTTGAAATTAATTCTGGGTACATACCATTAGTATCTTGAAATAATGCTTTTCTTAATTCATCTTCTGTAATATTTAATCTTTCTGCAACACCTGGTAAATACCAAACTGGATCAACTGCAACTTTTGTACATGCCATTTCACCTTCTTCATTAAGTACAATTTTACCATCTGGTTTTAAATTACCCTTTTTAACTTCTTCTTTAATCTCTGGAATTGATAAAATTGCTTTAGTAATTGACATTGTTGGTTTAATATTAACATTTTCAGCTTTAGAAATTTCATTAAAAATCCATGGTGTCATATGACCAAATGGATCAATTGAAACAATTTTACCAGGAGTTGACCATTGTAATTGTTGAGGGAAATTAAATGATGGTTGAGAATTTGTATAATCTGGTTCATGATTTGGATCTAATTGTTTTGATGCAATACTTAATGCATGATAAATTGAATATGGACCTGCATGAGCTCCAATTGCATTATGTTTTGACATACCATCTTTATATTTTGAAACAACAACAGGTCCTCTAATTGCAGCATTTGTTGCATACCAATTAAGTGGAATTGCATTAATATCAAAATCATTTGAGAATGTTGCTAATCTAATTTTTTCACCAAAATAATCAACAATTGCATTATTTAATGGAATTGGAGTTGAGCTAATTTCATGAATTTCAAGATTATCGTCGTGCTTATGTTCACAAACTGATGTCATTTTTTAATTTATTTTTATTTTTATTGGGTATTGGTTTGATTTAATTATTAATTTAATTTAGTTGTTTATATTTGTTAAATTGAAATTAACGTGTAGAATAAAATAATAAAAAAAAAAGATAAATAAATTAAAATATATAACTTATATAATTGAGAAGAAGATTTGAAAACTGTTTTAGAAATAAGAAAAAAGATTCCCTTTTTATAATAAATAAAAAAAAAAGGAATATTATTAAATTAAATTTATTGTTTAAATTTAAAAATTGAATGTAACATACTTATCTACTATATGTCATCTCCGAAATTTACAATAGAAATAAAATATATAAATAATAATATAATTAGTTAGTCTTATCTAAATCCGTTTAAATCCACACAACTCCGCGCACATTACATATATAAGATGAGTCGGGTTTAAACGTATATAGAAGGAGTTATACGGTTTGATGATACATATTATAATAATAAAGATATTCCCTTTCATCTCCGATGTACATAAACACGTTTCTTATGATATAGGATATGCTTTACAATTACTGATTTATTTACTCAAAGTTTATAAATTAATTAATTAATTAAGTATCTATTTATTTATTTATTTATTTATTTATTTATTATATATAGAGTTAAAATATATTATTAATTAAGTTTGACTTTTCTTTTTTTTTTTTTGAAACCAATAGCAGAGAAAGAGAGTGAAAGAATGTGAAGAAAAATGATGAATTAAAAATAGAAAGTATAAAGTTAGAGGGAATAAAAACAAAAATGAGAACATACTTGAAAACAAAAATGAAATCATATACTCAATTATAAGAATAGAAAATATAATGACTGAAAATATAAATGAAATATATTTAGTATTTCTTGATGAATATGTAAATTAGTACAATATGATTAAAAATAATGTAAAAAATAAAAAAAAAAAGGAATTAACATAAAAAATATACTTAACTTATTTTATATAAGTTCATATTATTACTATAATATTTCTTTATTTTTATATTCTTTTTTCTTATTTTTTTCTTCTTTTTTTTTTAATGTTTCATTGTTTGATATTTATTTAATCAAATCTAATATTTGAGTTGTTAAATTTGATATTTCATGATTTTCATTATTTCCTCCAGTTAAATTTGTTAAATCTATTTTACCCTTACTTATTTCTTTTTTAATTCTATCTTTAATTTCTTTATTATTTGATTCTAAAAGTTGTAATATAGTCCAAAGTGCAATATGTTCAAATGTTGGATTTCTACTTTTTAAGAAACTTGAAATAAAATCTGATATATCATTATAATGATTTAAAATAATTGTATAATCTTTTATTCTTGAACATAAATTTGCTAATGCAGCAGCTGAATTACCACAAACTTCATTATTTGATGATTTAATTAACGGAATTAAAACATCAATTATACCCATATCTAATAATTTTTCTTTTAATTCATCAGCTAATGCTAAAATTGCAAAACAAGCAGATATTTCACTTTGAACATTCTCTTGAGCTGTTAAAACCATATCTTTACATTTTTTAATTGCACCTGCATCAAATAATGCCATTCTATTTTTTTCACTACTTGCAGCTAAATTTCTTAAACTTGAAACTGCATGACATTGAATTTCTGTATTATTTGGATAATCAACTAAATCAACTAAAGGTTTTAAAAATCCAGATTCAACAATTAATGCTTCATTCATTGGATGAATTGAAATATTTCTAATACATGCAACAGCTGCTAAAACTAAAGGTTCATGAGATGATTGTAATAATTGAACTAAAATTGGTAAACCACCAGCTCTAACAATTTCAAGTTGATATAATGCATCAGAAGCTAAATTTCTTAAAGCTAAAGTTGCTTGACATTGAACTCTTGTACCTGATGAATCCATTAATTGAACTAATTGAGTTACTAATTTTGGTTCTGTTGTTGATAAAATTTTTCTATTTTCTTCATCAACTGCAATATTTGATAAAGCAGTTGTACAATAATATTGAATATCAGGATCATGACTTGATAATAATTGAACCAAAACAGGTACAGAACCAGCTTCAACTAATTCTTTCCTATTTTCATAAGAATGTGTCATATTTAATAAAGCACCAGTTGCATTTCTTTGAACTCTTAAATCTGGTGAATTTGCTAATTTTGTTAAAGGAATTAAAGCACCAGATTTTGCAATTTTTGTTTTATTTTCATCTTGAGTTGCTAAATTTGTAATACAACCAACTGCATTACATTGAACTTCAATATTTGGACACATCATTTGTCTAATTAATGGAGTTAAACCACCCATTTCAACAATTAAAACTTTATTTTCATCATTAACAGCTAAATTACCTAATGCAGCACATGCAGCTCTTTGAACTTCTTGATCTGAACTTTGTAATAAAATTAAAATTGGTTCTAAAACATCTCTTGTAACAGGGCGAATTTCCTTTTCTGTTATTTCTGCAAATGCTAAAGCTGCACTTCTTTGTAAATCTATATTATCAGAATAAACTAATGTACTTAAAGCTTTTAAAGGACCTTCAGAGAAAAAATCAACACCTGATCTATTTTCTAAATATTCTAATAATGATGCAATTGCTTCCCTTTCATTATCTGCTAGTAATTGACGATAAAGTCCCGAATCTTCATGACTTTTTAAACAACTACAAGAACAACCCATATTTATTTATTTATTTATTTATTCACTTACTTACTTGGTTTTTCTTTCTCTTTTATATATATTTAACAAGATAACAATTGATAATATGAAATTATAATACATATAATTGATAAGTATTATTATATTCTTATACTATTATATTATATTATTATGTTAATAATTAATAAGTTGGGGATATTTAACAATAATTAAAGATTGAAAATTATAATTCAATTAATAAGATCTAATGAATCTTAATTATAATGGTGATTAATATTATTTATTTTATTTAGATATTTATTAATATATTAAATAATAATATATAGTAAATATAACAGAAAAATAAATGATGATGATGATGATGATGACATGCAAACAGAAGATATTGAGCAATTGAATAAGTTAAGTTTTTTACACTATCTATCATTCACTAATCCCTGCCTTACAAACTAAACTAATCTCGCTCTTACTATAATTAATTAATACAATAAATTTAAATTATTCGCTACAACTTAAAGAAAAAAAAGAGTGAGAAAATGAGAAAGACTTGTGTTCCCTTAAAAAAGAGAAAACGGACTGACACACGTAATTTTAACACACACACAATTTATTTACAATATAAATTGCCCTTATAAATTATAAATATAAACTACGTTCATCGCCCTTAATAACAACAACAACTTTGTAAAGATAAGAAATTGGCTTATTATTTTTTGTAATATTATATCCAATAATTTAAATTGACTATCTATAATTAAATTATAATGATTAATCACATATTTATGTAAAAATATAATTGATATTTAGATACATTGCAAATATAAACAGACAGACAGACAGGCAGACAGACACACAATTCATTGAAAATACGATAAGCTGTTGATTATTTACTAAGCCTTTTCTTTCTTTATTGATTGATAAGAAAATTTCTGTAAAATATGGTTGAAATTGACACAATGCAAAAATTGACAGATTTATTTCCTTAAATAGAAAAATAAAGTTATTTTAAATAAATTTTTCTTTTTCTTTTTCTTTTTTTTTTTTTCTAATTCTTATTATCGTGTTAATATCAGAATCGATCATATTATAATTACAATAAAAAATTTATCTATCTCTCTATCTATCTTATATGAATTTAATAAATATAGAATATATAATCTAGAATGTTAGATATCACATAATATGAGCAGTTGTAATCGGATAATTAATTAAACAAATTATTAAATAAAGTAATCAATCATATTTATTATTGGTGTACTGATTTAGTCATATTAAAATATATAACTTAATACATTAAATAATAAGTTTATCTATTTTAGAGTTTACTTTATATATATGATGTATATGAAAATTAGTGTATTTTCATGTTTAATTTGTTTATATTTATAAATCTCTCCTTTCTTTTTATTTAGTCAATTATAAATTGTTACTATTCTAGTTAATAATATACTTGATAATGATGACAATTCATTTTTAATAATTAATAAATTTTATAATACTTAATCTTTATAATTAATCTTAATATTATGTATTATAAATTTTATTGAATATATTCCTTAAAAGATTTCATATAATATAAAAATTAGTAACCATAAAATATTGCTTTTTCTTGTTAAAGTTAAATCAATGGATTATAATTAAATCACATTAATATCTATTTCAATTAAAGCACTGATTTTAAATTAAAAATTAGTCTAATAATTGATACTTATAATTTAAAATTAAAAAGAGAATAAAAGATTATGACTACAAAAAATCAATATCACTTAATCAGCTATGTCGAAATATCTGGTATTAATAAGTCTTAACAACAATAAGACCAAAATGATAGATTTTTAAAGTATCTGAAAAAAAAAAAAAATCTTATTTATAACAGACCCAATAAAAACGATTAGAGCAAAACTGATTTTTTCAATTTTCGATGTATAATAAATATACAACGTAATGAGATATCAATACCAAACGAATAGCTGGTTTGATTTATTTTATAATACTTAAAGCTGACTATATAGAGTATAATACCTTTAAAACGTAGTTGCTTCATTTAAATGAAATGATATTGTTAATAGTGTTAGTATATCATATAAATAAATTATTAACTCTATGATTTTCAAACTAAAATTATTGAAATAAAAATTTGTTTCTTAGTCATAGTGTTTGTTAATAACAAAGGCTATAAAAAGCTATATTAAATTATTGTTCAAATTTTATTATGAATAAAGAATAAAAAGGCTAATTTAATTTCATCTTATTATCCTCTTTGCTTTGTATACAAAAAATTAATATTGCTATATAATTTAAAATACTTTTCAAACTAAGATTTAAACTAAAATTTTTCTAAGTATAATATTTTTCTAAGATTATTAATAATTTGAGTCATTGAAATAAAGATAAAAGGAAAAAACAGCCATAATAAGGGTCCTTTTATTATAAGTTACTATTAATATTTTAAATTAGCGTAATAACTAAGTAAAATTACTGTAATTAATTTCGATTATATATTTTAAATTTAACGGAATCCTATGTTAAGTAAATTTAAAAATATACTATAAAATAAAATAAAGACTTGAATGAATTTACAACAATAATTTTTCTTTATAAAAATATTATTATTCTACGTTGTCAAGAATAAACCAATAAATTATTCCTTAAATCAAGGAAATAAATAGTATTGTAAAATTATATAAATAAATATTGACTAAGTTTCCGGCATTTCCAGTTATGAGAAATGTTTTTTTTTTTCTTTTTTTTTTCTCAAAGAGAAGCAAAGTTAATTTTAATTCGGTGAAATTAAGAATTAAATTTTGAAAAAAACATAAACTTATTTTTTTTGACAGAATGAATATACGATTCGATTTTATGGAAAAATTAATTATAAGGTGATGTAAGACTTTAACTCATGTAACATTACAATACGAATTAATAATAAATATTGTATGTAATTTAAATGTTTATTAAGATTTGATTTTATTTTTTTTTTATTATTTAATATATATAATAAAAGTAATAAAACATAAAATTGTAATTGAAATCGAATGTTCTCCAAATATTATTATTACTATTACTCTCTTTGATTAAATTTAAATTTAAATTTAAATTTAAATTTAAATTTGTTCTTTCGTAATTAATAATAAAGAAAAAGAAAAAAAAGCCAGACCTAAATTATATCGTATTACCAATAAAAGGTTATTTACCTAAAAAATCAACCAATTAAGGTTTGAAGAAAGCAAAAATATATAATAATAATAAATACGCAAATATTTTATTCACATAAAAGAAAAAAAAGAAGAAATAAATACGTTAATATTTTTTCCTATTTTGTTTTTCCTTGTTATAGTTAAAATTAAATTGTTTGATTTTCACGGTATTAAATTTTATTAGCAATTTAAAGAAAATTTTTTAATCCCTTTAAAAAATATAAAATATCTAAAGCCGTTTATTTTTTGTTTCGGATATATTTTATTTAGCGAAAAGTTGAAAATTTAAAAATTTATTGAATTATTAATTTATTAAATGTTTTTCTATTTACATTTGGTTAATTTTCATTTTTATTTATTTTTATTTATTTGTTTTCAATTATTTTAGTTTATCATATTAATCATTGCTGCATTAACTCACCAAATAAAAATGGCTGCTAACAATGTATTTTTTAAAACATTGTGTCAAATATGACACGTTTTATTTATAATATTTATATTTATATATATATTTATATATAGAGTACTTAAAATATTAAAATTACTATTATAAAAATTATTATTTAATTTAATTTAATTTAATTTAATTTAATATATTTAATGAGCTTTTTAAATAAAGTGACTTCATTGTTATCACATTAAAAGCCCGGGAATCGCTATTTTTTTCCTCTTTTGTTCTGCAGTTTTAAATTTTCGGTATTTTGTTGTCACTACAAAATCGGTTCTATTGAATAGATTTTCGCTTTATTTTTTATGACCATGTTAAATGCATAAGAATAAGTTATTTTTAATTTCTACTTTAGTTGTTTTTATAAATTTTAGTTTTATTGCTATGTTCAATATTTGTGGCAAATTTGGGAAATTATTTCAAATATACTTAATAATAATCATATGATCCATATTTACAGCTTCGGTTTCATAGTAATTTCATTTATCATTACATATTAAACAAGTATGTTTATTACTATCTACAAATATATATTATATATATATATATATATATATATATATACCATAATAAATGATTATTTTGTTTTCTTATTTTTATTTTATATATATTTCATATACTAATAATTAATTAATTAAATAAATAAAAAGAAAAAAAATTTGTAAAAGCAATCAAATATATTTTATTTATATTTTTAATTTATTTTTTTAGATGAACTGGAAACCACAGTTTAATTGAGCCTACAGCAACAAAAGCAACAACAAATTGATGATCAACTATTGAATTCTATTGTTGGAATAAAGTAGTTGATAGAAATTGATATGAATTTCAACTCAAGTCCAGCAAATTTATTACAATAATTACAAGTTTAATAATAATAAATAAACATTTACAAGTTCAAAGATCAAAATATTGAATGAATGAATGAATGAATGAATGAATGAATGACTCTAACTTTATGTTACAAGATAAATTTCGCGATGTGCATATGCACACACAATTAAATCAGATCTTAAGAAAGAGTGGAATAAATTGAAAAATTTAACTACTTAAATTCTCAGTAAACAAGCAAATTTATATTAATCAAAGATATTCTTTAAATTCATAATAAATTTAATTTCTTTATTGTTTATATATTAATTAATAACAATCAAGTAAAAAAAATGAAAAAAAAAAAAGCTGAATTAATTTTATTATCGTCATATCATTTTAATGCAAAAATATTTTTTATAAATTCATAAGCCTCATCTTATCAAATGATTTAATTACTTTTATTCTTCAAATCTAGATTATCATTTTATTATTGTTTTTTCTAATTAACTTTTCAATTATTCTATCTCTATTTCCCCTTTTCAACTATTTGATGTTACCTTATTCCCTAAATATTTTATTAAATTAAATTAAATTGGATTTGTAATTCTTTCGTATTTTTCTCGTATTTTTTTCGTTTCTTCTATATTACCCTAATTTTCAAGTATTTATAAGGGTTCTTTACATGTATCAAATACATTTCTTTTTTCCTTTTCATTATTTTGATTTTTGTCCTTGAATAATACTACTATACTAATTATTTTATTACTGTTATTACTATTGTTAACACTTTTTCTTTCCCTTTCTTCTTTTCCTTTCTTCTTTTTGTCTTAATATATATTACCCTCAAGATTATAATTATTTCATCAAATAAAATTATTTAAGAATATTTAACCAAAATAACATTAAAATACTAAAATAGTTCATCAATAATAAATATAGAAAAAATAATATAAATAAATCGAGTGAAAACAATTATTATTATGAGTTATCAACAAGTCCCACAACCATCATGTTACACTCTTCCACCTCCAAAACATCAACAAGTTTTATCTCAAAATACACCTTCTTTACTTTTACAACCATTAATAAATAATAATTATCTACCTTTAATAAATCAACAAATTTTACCACCACCACCACCACTAGTACAATCTTACAATTTATATAATAATCCAAATAATTTCCCACCTTATCAACAACAACGAAATAATTACAATGAGAATCAAAGATTAAATTACCTTTCAGTACCGAATAATGTTGATTCATTATCTTCATCTTCACCATCTAATCAAAAATTTAGTAATTTTGACAACAATATTAATAATAAAAATTATCAAATAACTCCGCAATATCAACAAGTTTATTCACCATTTAGACAATTTCCTATTAAATCTCAATTATCTTCATTATCATCCGCTAGTCAATCAATTCCAAATCATAATTCACAAAATATTCAACAAAATTTACCTCCTCCGCCATTATCTCAACTTCAGTCTTTACCACCTCCTCCACCATTTCAACATAATTTTGCCGTATCACTCCAACAACAACAACAACAACAACAACAACAACAACAAAAACAACAACAGCCATCACAATATCAATATAAATACTATCCAAATCAAGATTTAAATCCTAATGACCCAAGAATTACGTCCATGGTGAGAAATGAAAATAATCAAAATAATCAAATGAATCAATATAATCAACAAGGATATCAAAAAAATAATTATGAATCGACTTATCAACATAATAATTATCAACCAAATTATCAACCAAATTTTCAAACTCCATATCCAAATCCAAATATGTATTCAATTAGATCACCACAATCCATAAGTATCAATCATAATAATAATAATAATAATAATAATAATAATAATAATAATAATAATAATAATAATAATAATAATAATAATAATAATAATAATAATAATAATAATAATAATAATAATAATAATAATAATAATAATAATAATAATAATAATCAACCACAATATCAACAATATTATAATGGTGATGATCAAAATTATCAAAATATGCAAAATAGTAATAGTTTAAAGAGAGTTTTTGAAAGTGATAATTTACTTATTAATGAAAAACAATCATCTATTGCTGGTATAATTTACAATTCAAGTGCTGTTTTTAAAAGATTAAAACCAACATTAACTGAAGAGAAAAGTGAATTAATTTATAAAGAAGAATCAAATAGAACTCAAGGTAGACCATTTAGTATGAATTTAACTGGTAGATTTATTTTTCATAAAGATTTAAATAGTTTATTTAATCATGTTGATAAGAAAAATAATAATGAATTTGCAATTTATAAGATGGATAAATATTTTGCTAGAGAGAAAAATGATAATAATACAAATAATAATTCTAATAATAATTCTAATAACAATAATAATTCACTTAAAAAGGATAAAAGATTAGAAAATAATTTAAGAGGAGGTAATGAAATTACTAAATTATTATTTCAAAATTTAAAGACAAGTTTAGATAAATTTAATCAAGAGGAAGTTTTATTAGATTTAGTTATTAATGATAATTTAAATTCTAAAATTACAGTTAATGCATTAGATGATTTTCTTAATTGTAAACATGATGATATTTTAAAAATTGATAATAGTAATAAATATCAATCTAATCCAATTCAAAGGATAATTACTTATAATCCAAAAAATAATAAATCTAAATCACATAAGGATGAAAATAATAAAGATAATGAGAATGAACAAAAGAGTGATAGTGATGATGATAGTGATAATAATAATAATAATAATGATAATGATAGTAATAATAAAAAAAATAATTCAGAGGATGTTAAGGATGATAATAATAATATGGAGAAAAGATTTAATTTTCATAATTTAATTGAACAAAATTTCAAAATAAAAGATTATGTATTTGTTAAAACTATTAGAGATAATAATGGACATATTTTAAAATTAGAAACTATTAAACCACCAAAGGATAAAAATGGTAATTATAATTATACATCAGAATGGTTAAAACGTAGAATTTGTTACCCAAGATATAAAGGTGGTATGAATTTACATATATTAAATTCTAGTTATAATTTTATGTTGTATAATGATATTAAAATGTTATTGTGGGATATAAAGGAAGAGATTTTAAGTAATGTTAATAATAACAATAATAATAATATTGGTGAATCAAATGATAATAAAAAAACAGTTAAAAAAGAGGCTGAGAAAAGTGTTAACAATAAAATAAAAAAAGAAAAAGAGAGACCGTTTACATTGGATGATGTTATTATTAATAATGAGTTAAAGCTGAAATTGTTTGGTAATAAAGCTGTATATGCACAAACTAAGGATGTTTGATTGGTTTAGATAATTGATATAAATATAAACTATATATAAACATAAATATATATAATTATAAATATAAATGTAAAATATAAATGTAAAATATAGTAGTTAATGAAAAAAAACAATTATAAAAAAAAAAATATAATAAACTATTAATTTTTATTCTATATTGCCGGATATTGGATATTCGGTATTGTAATATTGTATTATTGTAATATTGTATTATTGTATTATTTTAATATTCTTTAATTTATTTATTGTATACACACAAATATTCTGCTCGTAAATAGTTTGTGATTTTTTTGGAGATGGTGGATCTCACTTGTTTCCCGATTTGGAACTAAATAACGCGCCAGTGCGTGTGCCTGTCTCAAAACTTCAGATCTCCAGATCTACTCGGAAAATGTAATAAAAAATAGTTAAAAAAAAAGAAAAAAAAAACTGGTTAATTAAACAAACTATTTAAAACATTTATAGTGATAACATAATAGAACGTCCCATTTTTATGTCCTGTTGTGCAAATAATATACACAAAATTTGAAAATATATTGTAAACCGTTTGATTATCTTTACCACTTTATAATTTAGTATTATAGTTGTTTCCTTAATTTCTTATTAGTTTCATAATTATTCCTTGTTTTATGACCGGTTGGTTTTCAATTTAATACGACATACAGTATTAGTAGATAATTAATAATGTTTTTCATAAACATCTTTGATATTAAAATATTTTCTTATGTTAGTCGTAAATTTTAAGAAAGAATTCATTATTTACGGTATAATGTGCTAATAATCTAACGACAATAATAACAAACATAGTAAATTGTATTAATTAAAATATTTGCTTACTCATTCCTTTAAAACTTTATTTGTATCGGTATCTTTTTTATTTATTTCTTTCTTTACTACTACTACTACTACTACTACTATTAATAACATCTTTATCTTTATTACTATCATCGTTCGTATTTGCATTTTTTGTAAATATATTATCATTTTTATATGGATTTATAACCTTATTATAAGCTAAATCAGCTTTCGATTTTCTTTTATTAATTTTCTTTCGATAATTATTAACTAATTCTTGAATTTTTTCATCACTTAAACTATCATCATTTTCAAGTTGATCTTGATATTCCATCACTTTCATTTCCATTAGCCTTTTATTCTCATGTTCAATCAAATTAGAATCAATATTTAATTCACTTAATTTTCTTTGTTTTTCAACTTTTTCATTATATCTTTTACTAAGTTTCCTTTTAAAAAATTGCTTACCTTTACTTTCATCTCTACTTTTAATTTTAGAATCCGCAGAATTCCTTTGAATAAATCCAGAAGTACTAGATCCTTTGGCAGATTTTAATCCAATACCATTGTATGACATCTTGATGAATATGATTGTAATATTAATATAACTCTTTTGCTATCTTTATATAACTTTCTTCTTAAGAAATGTAAAATAGTTTATCAAATTGAATTTTATGCCAGAAAAAAAACAAATCCCCTTGTTGGGTTTGTTTTTTTTTTTCTTTTTTTTTTGTTGCAAATCGCGTAAATAAATTTTATTATGTAACATGAATTTTCAACTTATTCCAAAAATTCTTGCGATATGTATAGAAATTAACAATACTAATGATTAAAATATTGAATATCATATAACATGTCTCAACAGACAATAAGCCGATTCTTTAAAGTAAAATCAAAAGTTGAAAATAGAGAAATAGATAAAATTAAAACTATCAAAAAGGAAAATGACAAACTAAATAATGGAAATAATGATAATCTAAATGATGCAACTGAAAAAACTGAAAATGTAATAAATTTATTAAATAACTCTGCATGCACTAATGAAGATAGTTCAGTAAATAAATCATCACTTATCAAAAGTATTAATTATAAAAAAAGAAAATCAATAGTTCCTTTAAAATCAACTAAAAAATCTAAATTATTAACAGATTTTGAACAACAAATTTTAGATATTAAATTAAATCATATGGATAAATTGTTATTTGTACAAAACGGTTATAGGTATAAATTATTTGGTGAAGATGCTAAAATTGCATCACAAATTTTAAATATAAAGTTAACAGATGGGAAAATCTCTTTTGATTTTCAAAATCCTAATAAAAATGATTATTTATATACAACTTTTGCACAAGCTTCAATTCCAATTGAAAGATTATTAATTCATGTAAGAAGACTAATTGTCAAAGGTTATAAAGTTGGTGTTGTAAATCAAGTTGAAACAGCATCAATTAGAGAAGAAAATAAATTAAATAAAATTAATACTAATAACTCAAATTCAAGAATTTTCAACAGAACATTATCAAACGTTTATTCTTCTGGTACATTCTTAAATGATGAAGATTTAGAGAAAAATATAAATGGTAAATCAATCATTTGTATTAAAGAATCAGTTGATAAAAAAATTCATTTGGTATCAGTTAATGTTTATATCAGAGAAATAGTGTATGATGAATTTATTGATGATTTTACAAGGTACAATTTAGAATCAAGATTATATCATCTTGAACCAATTGAAATAATTACAGTTGGTGATATATCAAATGAAACTTTAACATGTATTTCAAACTTTAGGAAATCAAATCAAAATAATCTAATTAATATTTCATTAATTAAAAAAGAAATTGAAGATTATTCAAATAGTGAATTAATTGAAAAGTTTAAAAATGAGTTTGCAATTAATGATGATAATATATTATCTTTCTTTACAAATCTTGATATAACTTTATTGGAATGTTTTTATAAACTAACTGAATATTTAAAGGAATTCAATCTAACAAATGTAATCAACTTTTTTGATAACTATAAAAAATTCTCAGATATTGACAATAATACTATACTTGATTCAAGTGTAATTAAAAATTTAGAGTTATTCAAAAATATAACCACAAACTCAGAACAGGGATCATTATTTGAGATAATCGATTATACTTTTACAAAATTTGGACAAAGGATTTTAAAAAACTGGATTCAGCGACCTTTAATCACCAAATCAAATATAATAGAAAGACACGATGCCGTTGAATCTTTGATTAATAAATTAAATAGTTTACAAATTGAAAGAGTCAAAAATGTTTTAAAATCATGTCCTGACTTAGAATTAATTTTATCTAGAATTTATTTCAATAGATCAAATAGAAAAGAAGTCTACCTTTTTTTGAAGAAAATAAATGAAATTTTATCAACTTTTAAAAATTTTCGTGATGAATTAATTTCTTTGGATACTTTAAATTCAAATCTTTTACATAGAATATTTAATTCATTAAAATTAATATCAGAAAATGAACTACTAGAATTTCAGAATTTATTGAATATGGTTAATCCACAACACGCAATTAATAATAAATCAACAGATCATATACTTCAATATTTTAATTCTAAATTTTTTGATTTTAATAAGATTCAAATTGAAAATGAAAAAATTGAAAAAATAAATGATCTATTGAATGATGAACTTGAAAATATTAGGCGATTAACGAAGAATAAGGATCTTCAATATATTAAAGTTAATAATGAACCTTTTCTTATTCAAATCAGGAAATCTAACATTAAACACGTTCCATCGGATTGGATTAGAATCAGTGCAACATTAAATTGTGCTAGATATAGAACTCCTGAAATTATTAAACTTTATAAAAAATTACAATATCATGAAGATATTCTGAAAATTGTTTGTAATGAATTATTTTTAAAATTTACAGGGAAAATAAACTCTTTTTATCCTTATATTTCAAAGTTTATTAAAAATTTAGGTTATCTGGATGCTCTAATTTCGTTATCATTTTCTGCAATAAACAATAATTTTACAAAACCAAAAATAGTCGATATACCAACAATTCAAATTAAGAACGGTAGAAATCCAATTACTGAGAGATTATTTAAAGGAAAAATTACAAATTCTATAAATAACACCAAAGATACTAATTATGTTAAACCTGTTACTTATATCGAAAATGATTTTACTATTCAAAGAAATATTGATAATGATAATTCAAGAATTGCATTAATTACAGGTCCAAATATGGGTGGTAAATCCTCATTTATAAAACAAGTTGGTTTAATAATTATTCTATCACAAATTGGGTCATTTATACCATGTAGTGAAAATTCAATTTTAGGTATATTTTCAAATATATGTATTAGACTTGGATCCAATGATAATATTTTTACGGGTAAATCAACATTTCAAGTTGAATTGAGTGAATGTTATAAAATTTTACAAACCTGTATTGATTTCAATAAAGATGAAAATTTACCTAAAATTGGTAAAATCGGTAACTCATTGATTTTAATGGATGAATTAGGTCGTGGTACATCAACAATTGATGGTTGCAGTATTGCATGGTCTGTTTTAAATTATTTAATAAATGATTTTTCAAATAGTGTAGTTACTTTATTTGTAACACATTTTAAAGAACTTGAAATTTTTGAAAAATTAAGTTCCGGTATTGTTAAGAATTATCATATGGGTTATAAAATTTTAAAACCAAATAATTCAAACTCTAAAATTGATGATATTTTATTTACTTATAAGTTATTACCTGGTTATAGTGATGGTTCTTATGGTGTATATTGTGCTAAGATTGCAGGTATGCCAAATGATGTTATTAATAAAGCTAAAGAAATTTCAGTCGATACTGAAACTAAAGCATTAAAAAGAAATTTTGATAAACTAATCAAAATTATTAATTCAAAAGATGTTGAAAAAATCTTTAATATTACAGACTTAATATAATATAACAACTATACATAAATTTATAATTCATACCTATCAATTAATTCAATTATTTATTTATTTATTTGATTAATTTATTTATTCATTTACTTATGTATTTACTATAATTTAAATTTACATTTTCAAAAATTTCCTACTTAACGTTTCTGATCCAGTATTTTGTAAAGCGTATGTTATATCACCTAAATCTGTACCATCGAATCTCATAATTTGAGAATCATCATCATGAATAATACTAATTGAATTAAAATTTTTAAATGGGTCACTATCACCAGTCATTACAGTTGAAGAACTTGTTTTCCTTTTACTTCTTAAAGTACCCATTGAAGAATGATTACTTGCTTTACTTGTTTTATTTGAACCGGATACTTGCCTTTTCTTATTTGGATTTAATATTGGCATCATTGGTGGTTTTTGATTTCTCAATAATGCCCACTGTGTATTTTTAAAAAATGGATGTAATTTAATTTCTGATGCACCAGCATGAGAACCTAATCTTTTAGTTTCATCTTTAATTAATAATTTTCTAATTAAACTTTTACAATTATTTGAAATTTGATTATAATCAGGAAATTGAACTTCATTTTTTAGAATATTTGAAAATGTTTGATTTCTAGTTGAACCTTTAAAAGGTGTTATACCGAAAAGCATTTCATAAATGAAAATACCTAAAGTCCACCAATCAACTGCAGCTGTATGACCTTTACCCCAAATAACTTCAGGTGCAATATATTCTTCAGTTCCAACAAATGAATTTGTTCTAAATCCATTTATACAAGCATTTGTATCTAATTGTGGTAGATTTGTTGAAGATTTTGCACTTGAAATTAAGGCAGGACTTGCAGTATTATCTGACTGTTTGGATAAATCAAAATCACTTAACATTATATGACCAGATTGATGAAGTAAAATATTTTCAGGTTTTAAATCTCTATAAATAAATCCCATTAAATGTAAATATTCTAAAGCTGCTGTAACTTCAGCTGCATAAAATCTAGCATCATTTTCAGCAATACATTTCATTCTACGAGTTTGAAGTGCTCTAAAGAATTCACCACCCATACAATATTCCATACAAAGGTATAAATGATCATCAGATTGAAATGAATGATACAGTGGTACAATAAATGGATGATTTGCTGTTGCTAAAATTCCTTGTTCAGCTAAAACTCTTTTAATTTTCTTACGTTCAATCATTTCCTTCTTATTTAAAATTTTCATTGCATATAACTTTTTACTTTCTTTTTCTCTAACTAAATAAACTTTACCAACATCACCTTTACCTAACATTTTTAATTTTTCAAAAGATTGAGGTCCAACTTGAATATCAGTAATTCTAATTGATGAACTTGAATAATTTCTTGAATTATTATTATTATTATTATTATTATTCATATTTTTTGACAGTTTAATTTCACCAATATGAGTTGTTAATTCATCTACTTTTTTATCAGTATTTGAAGAATCATGATTTGAGAAATGATTACCTTCAGTTAACTGTCTTAAACTCAAAGGAGCAGATGCTACTTTCCTTAATCTTTTATGTAGAAAACCTCTAGATTCGGGTTCTTTTAAAGGTTTTAATTCATCTCTATATTCATCATTTTCTTCATTATCTAATTGTTTATCATTTGAGTTTATTTTTTGATTATTACTGGATTTATTAATATTAGTGGTAATATTTAATTTAAAATTATCTGTTGTTTCTGATTCATTTGCGGAATGGAAAGACTGCTCAGATAAATCTAATTCTTCAATTTTTTCATCATTTTTATTTTCATTTTTATTATCATTTTTATTATCATTTTTATTATTTTGATTTTGATATTGTTGTCTTTGATATAATGAAGGACTTGAAGGTGCTCTAATTCTTCTAAATTTTTGCATTAATGAAGAGCTATGTTCTTCATGTTCATGTTGTGAATCATCATTTTGATGATGTGAAAAAGCAGATTGACCTTGATGTTGATTATGATGTTGATGCAAATGTTGAGGATGATGACCATTAGATGAACTATTATTATTATTATTGTTGTTGTTATTATTATTATTACTATTATTATTAATGTTATTATTAATATTATTATTGATATTATTATTATTATTATTGTTGTTGTTGTTGTTATCTGTATTTAAGTTATTAGTGTTGTTGTTGTTATTCGACTGATCAGATACTGAAGAATGAGATTCTAACGAAAATATTGATTCATCATGACCAGAAAATTTGAATAATTTTTTAATCTTTGTTAATCTTTTTGGTTTTGTTAAATCATCCGATAATTCTTCATGATTATTTGAGTTGTTATTATTATTAAAGTTTCTGTTATTATTGTTATTATTGTTATTATTGTTATTATTGTTATTACTATTAATTTTAGTTTTATTATAATCATTTTTATCATTACTATTATCAATATCACCTGGTAGAATATCAATTTTTTCATTGAAATTATTATTATTATTATTATTATTATTATCATTATTGAAGATCAAATCATTATTACTATTATTAAAATTATTAAAAGAGAAATAATCATCATTATTTGAATTTGAATTAATAGTAGTTGATGAAGTATTTAGAATTTTTTTTTCTTTTGTTAAAGGAGGTGTTAAAAAAGGATCAGCATTATTAATATTAATTATATTACTATCATTATCATTATCATTATCATGTAATCTTATAGTTTGATTTGAACTATCAGTGTTACTACTAATAATTGAACCATTTCTCATTGGATTTGATAAAGTATCAGTATTATTATTGTTGATAATATTATTATTATTATTGTTATGAAATAATCTTCCAAAAGATAATTTTCTTGAATTTGATCTTGATCTTGATCTTTGTTTTATTCCAGGTGGTTGCTCAAAAGTATTTGAATTATTATTATTAGAATTAGTACTGTTATTAGCATTATTATTATTAGAATCTTGATTAGCAAATAAAGTTTTATTTAAATTCATAAAACCGGATTGTTGACGATTTGGTGAACCTGGAGGAGTATTATCATTTGATATATTTAGTTCACTATGTGAAGAATTTTGAAATTTATATGAGAATGAAGACATGATTATTTAATAAAGAATATAATATACATATAAAGAAAGAAAAAAAGAAAGAAAAATGAAAATGATGAATTAATAAATCAATGAATTAGTGATATGTAATGCTGATTGATCTATAATGCTATATTAACTATACTGTGATATAATAAGTAAATTATAAAATGTTTAATTTGAATTACCCTTTATTTCTTCCTTTGGAAATAAATATAAATATCTATTAGATTATTATATTATTATATTATTTATAATTTTAAATTTAATTTAAATAAATTCTTCTGTTTATAATTTTCTTTCCTGGATTAGATCAGAATAAGATATTTGAAGAGCTGTGGGGGGTAGGGGAATTTCTATTATTATTATTATTATTATTATTATAATAATAATAAATTAATAAAATGGAAACAAAATTGAAATACAAAGTGGAAGAGAGAATAAGTATTAGATAACTTGATAAATAAATAAACAATCAAAAAAAAATACATCAAGTAAACCAAAATCAACACCACAGAATTCAATCATCAGCCAAACGACAAAAAAGGAAACGAAGCCTGAAAATCAAATAAGGTACGTAATAAATTTGTGAGGAAAAAAAAAATAAATTGAAAAAAATGCAGAACAAGTGAAACTTCTTTTTCTGGTGTGTACAAATTTCAATATTAAGTTATAAATATAAAATTGATAATTTTTTTGTGAAATATTTCCATTGAAAAGTATCAAAAAAAGGAAGAAGACACATTTACACATTTACACAGTAAGTCTTATATTTACAGTAAATAATATTTACATATATATAATTAAATGAATTAAGCAATATGTTTATTTAATATATAAGTATAATATTTATTTAATTCAATCAATTGAACAAAGAGTCTTTAAAATTAGACTTCAGTTAGTTGTTGTCTTAACCTAATGGTAATATCTGTTGAAACTATATTCAGCAATTGGTTATTCTCATTATTGGATCTTGAGGAGTAGATAAATCTTAAATTGCTTAAATTGGTCGCTCTAGACATTGCAACATATAATATAGTAAACCATGTGAATAAACTTCTTTTGGCAAGAAAATACCTACTTTATTTTTGAACGTTAGCCCTTGAGATTATCATTTTCAATGGAAGCTGTGTCCTTGAAAAAGTTATTTTACATTTTTTGTCAGCTTCATGTTTAAACACAACTCTCGGAATCTGGACCAAAATTCATACATGAGAACCTGACACACAATTTTAGCTTTAATCCAATTTGCTGTTGCTGAAATCAAAACATCATGAATTATCAACTTTGTCCCATTCACCATTCCTCTGTCAAAATCCAAATTTCTCAAAATCAGTACGGGAACTTCCATTTTAAGCTTTAATATGTGCGGTGGGAAAGAACCTTCCTAAAATATGTTCATCTCTCTTTCAAATTCGTTTAAGAAATTGGAATTTCTTCCTGTATTTGAAAACTCATTATCAGATATTTGTTGAAAATATATGGATGTATATTGATCAGCTTGAAGCTGGTTCAAAATTGTCAAATTTATCATTTTAACGTTTGCATTAGTTGGTGTGAGAATACAATTGTTTGCAAAATAATCTGCTAATCAAGAGTAGGATGATTCATAGTTAACATTTGCTTTATCTTGCAAATCTGCTGTCAATCTTAAAATTTGGTTTGGATATATCAAATGGTAGAACTTATTTTTATTATTTTAAGAAAGTCTAATAATATACTGTACACTCTTATTAGGACACATCAGAGTCAAATCTTCAAAACCTATACCACACTCTGGTAGTTTAATGCTATAATATATAATATATAATATATATATATATATATATAAAAAAGAATTTTAAAAAAAAAATTTATCACGTGAAATAAAAAAGAGCGCTAATGTGATTATCACGTGATTATCACGTGATCTATTTTAATATATTTTTATATATTTTAATCATTTTAATTATTTATACAGATTACACAGTTTTATATTATATTTATTTATTTATTTATTTATTTATTTATTTATTTATTTATTTATTTTGCAAGATGTGGTGGTAACAAAAAACTTGCAATTGAATTTTTAATATAATAAATATGATTACAATTACCACATATCATTTCACCATCTATTATTTGAGTTTCAATTAAGAGTGAATGTAAATCTTTTAACATTTCATTATTTTCATCAATATTTTCAGGTTTTTTCAATGGTAATGAAGTATTACCTAAATCTGCTGCAACTTTAATAATTGCATCCCAATCTAACCTTTCAAGCATTGCAATTATAAATTCAGGATTAAAATCTTGTTCTTCAAGTTGAAGTTTACAATTTTCATATTTTAATGGGAATGAGTTTTCACTACCATCACAACTTTTAACTGCACATTTAACAAAATTGGTTGTTAAGAATTTCATATTGATTTGAATAGCTAATGGATAAAAATTATATATATATATATATATATATATATATTTTAGTGAAACATTCAGTTTGAAAGAGAAAACAAAAAAAAAAATAAAAAAAAATAAATAAAAATAAAAATAAAAATGTTAAAAAATATTTTAAAATTTTCATTATTTTCACAATTTCCTTCCTTTTTTGCTTAATAATTTTTTTCGCTAATTATTATTTTTTATTACTTTGTTAATTTATTATCTATCTATATAATTGTGTATATAATTAAAAAGTTTAAATAGTAAAGAGTTATATAATATAATATATTATTGATTATTTATTTATTAGTTATTAGTTGTTAATCTTTTCATTTTATTACTTAATATCAATGCTTCCTTTTCTTTATTAAACCCTTTTAATATACTAATTAATCCATATCGTTGTTCAGGATTTTGAAGTTTTTCACAAACATCTTTACTTTTAAATCCCATTTTAAATAATGAATAAAATTCATTCTTTGATTGATTATTAATTGCAAACATTTGAACTAATTGTGCAAATCTTTCAAAATTTTCAATATAAGATTTTAACCATACTGAAATTTCCATTAATTCATTAACTGGTGGTTTTATATCTAATTCATTTTTATTTTTAATTGCTTTTTTATATTTTTTAATATTACCTTTACGTTTTTTATGAATTAAATTAATACTCTTTTTAAGTTCATAATTTTGAATAATTTTATATTTAATATTTATAATTTTATTATTAGAATCTTTAAAACTTGTTAATAATCGTTTAAATAAATTTAATTCAACTTTATATAAACGTAATTTATGTAATTGATCAAAAATTTTCATAATTGAATTATTAACTATTTCATTCTTTGAAAATTTCGTTCGATAATTGATTGAAATTATTTCATCAGTTAAATTCTCAATCCTTGAAATATATTGATTATTAGTTATTAATTTATTATTTAATAAGTTATAATTATCATCAATTAATCTTAATTTAGAATATAAATCATTGAATTTAATATTATTATTATTATCATTATTAAGAGTCATATGATTAATTGAATCATTAATATTATTAGTATTTAATTCATTATCTGAATTTTCATATGTATTATTATTATTATTATTATTATTATTATTATTATTTGAATATGAATTAATTAACTTATTCTTTTCAATTTGAATTATATCTAAAAAGTTCATATTTCGTATAATTAAACCATTATTTGAATTAACACATGTAAATGGAGATTCATCAATTGTATCATCACGTGTAACTTCAACTTTTGTTGTATACATTTGAATAATTGGTGGTAATAACATAAAAAATGCTAAATGTGATGTATAAGAAAACAATTTTAATTCATCAAATGTATTCCATTTTGATTTTGATAAATTAGGTCTTTTAAATGTTGAATTAAAATGATATGACCTTTTAAATTGTGATTTAAATTTATTAAAATTACTAAAATTATTAAAATTATTATTATTGGTATTCTTTAAATTAGAAAAAATCAAAGATTTAGAATCCCGATATGTAAAACTAAATGCTCTCCTTATGAAAGACATTATTCTTGGGATAGAGAAAGTAGAAAATAAGCTTAAATACGTGTATAATAAAAAAAAATAACAATTTAAAAATAGACAAGTAAACATATAATTTTTTAAAAAAAAAAAAAAAAAAAAAAATGCATAAACAAATTGTTTCTACATCACCAAATCAAACACTGCTAATTAAAATCTGCTCATTCAGCGAGAAAGAAAAGTGGTTCAAAACTTTCAACCAATGAAATTGCGAGCGTTGTTTGCAGCTGCGCTCAAATTTGATGTCATTAAAAAATAGAGCCACATTTAACCATCATATATTTATTTATTTGGTTTTTTGAACATACGTTATATATATAAATATATATAAGTTGGGCTTTCCTTGTCAAAACGTTTATCATTTAAATATTTGAACTGCATTTACATTGTTTGATTAGATTATCTAATTAGTATCTATCTCATAACAAAAATATGTATCCCCCCCTATTTGTCATTTAATATTTTATGAGAGTAATAGGAGAAGTAGAAGGGTAAAACACTTTATGTTAAATAATATTCTCATTATTATGTCCTGTCCATGACTAAAAGCCATCCCTTTACTTACATTTCATTTCATTCATTTCAGTTTAATTAGTTTAATATAAATCATATATATATAGTTAGTATTAAGGTAAATTGTAGTTTACAACGCGATAGATAATAATGAGTACATTTTCTCCCCCAATAAATTAAAATAAAATCTATTTTTATCCTTTTAATCATTCATATCTATTGTCTTTTCATTAATCTTTAAATAAATTAACAACATTCAATCTTTAAGTAAAAAAATACAGTAAAATGGTTCAACATTTATATTTATCAGCAGATCTGAACAACGTCACAGATTTAAAACCTCAAGATTCTCTAAATAGTCCTTATGAATATAATTTTAGAATTCAATGCACAAAATGCAGAGAAAATCATGATAAACCAGTTACAATTAATTTATATGAAAAATATGAAATTGATGGTTCAAGAGGTGAAGCAAATTTTGTCGGTTCATGTTCATTTTGTAAATCAAAATCAAATATAAATATTCAATTACCAAAAGATTTTAAAGGTTATTTAAATGAATTTAGTGGTGAAAAAATAAAAATGTTAGAAATCGATGCAAGAGGTTTCGATATTGTTGAATTTATACCTCAAGGTCCATTTATTTGCAAAGGTGTTGAAAGTAGTTCATTATTTAAAGAAATAGATTTAATAGAAAATGAATGGTATGATTATGATGATATAACTGCATTAGAAACTTCAATTACAGATGCTAAATGGCATATTATTAACTAATTAATTGATTTTACAATCGTCTATATTTTAATCTTACTTTTTAAAATATATATAAAAATATATTAATTTACTAGAAAACAGAAAGTTTTATTAATTATTGCACATTAAAGTTTTTTAATTTATCCTTAATCTTTTATATAAATTATTTAGAAAGCGAGCTTAGTAAAGAACCAGTTGTTCTTACCAGCTTGATGTCTTTCTTCGAAAACTTTCTTAATAGTCTTTTTAGCTTCTTCTCTTTGTGATGGTTCAGCTAATGATTCAGCAGAAACTGCAGCCTTGAATGGTTCAACATCAAAACTATATCTAGTTGGCATTAAATGGTTGTAATTAACTAACTTAACAAATGGCTTAACTTTAGTCTTCTTTGCAAGTTTCTTTGCACCCATACCTTTAGTAACTTTTAATGGAGCTCTTTCAACACCTGCAACAATTGCATGTGGGAATGGATTAGCTTTGGTACCTTCGTCAAATTGTTTGACAATGACAACCTTTTTACCTGCGTTTCTACCTCTGACAACGACAGCTATAATAATTATGTAATTAAAATATTAATATAATTAATAATATAATTAAAAAAATGTTAGTATTTATGAAAAAAAAAATGAAAAGAATAAGAAAAAGTTATTTTTTTAGTGTATAATATTATAAACTGAGTTGTGTTATTATTTCAAATGATAAAACTTTGTTAAATATATGTAAATAAATACTTAATTTATTTAATATCTTCATCTTATGTATTAAAATTTCATTATATTAATAATTTATTTCATGGTATGATTCATTGAACAAATGGACCTTTTAAATACTAACATGCACTTTATTTTACTTTTAGAGATTTATATTTAAAATCTGTCAAACTTGTTGAATTACTCTTGATAAAATTTTATCATGTTGTATTATTATCATATTTATTTCTCAAAAAAAAATATTCACTCTTTTCTTAAATGTTATAGTAAATCTTAAATTTCGTATTATACATACCAACTTTACCAGACTTGATGAATTTAGCCATTTTTGTTTAATAGATTATCTGTATGTGATTCAAAAGAATAAATTAAAATAAAAGTTCAATAAAAATTTCAAAGGAAATAATAATCAAAATAATATGATAATAGTAATATAATAGTAATAATATTGAATAACTAAAAATTAATTCAATTTAGAAACTGAAAATTTTCGGTTTACTCACTCCTTCAAAATTCACACACACACACACACACAAATAAACAAAATTATGAAAAAACAATTATTGTTGGTAAAAAGAAAAATATTGTTTACATACAACGTAAATTAAATTTTAATACGCAACAATAACCCTTCCTGTGTTCACGTGTTTTAAAACAAAAGGGCTAGCAATATTTATATCGTGCGGTGTGAGGGGTGCTAAGAAATCATAAAATATTTGCTTTTCATTTTTTCATAATAAAGAAAGAAAAAACTAAAAAATCTACTTTTTGTTCTAGTTAGAATAAATTGCATGAAAAAAACCACAAAATTTCAAATAAAAAGATAAATCAATTGGATGACGTAATCATAATCATGATTTGCCATTTTTTCTTAAAACTTTCCTATTTAAGTAATATATCCATTCATATATTTATTTCTGTGTTTTTGTTTTTTCATCTACATATTTATAAAAATCATTTATTAAAAATAATTCATTATATAAAAATAGTAAATTAATCATAATAATATTACTATCTTCTCTATTTCATTCTACTTCTTGCCAGAAATTTAGAATTCGTTGTTGTTATTTTCTTCCTACTATCATTACCCTTTTCACGTACAATTCCAACAGCTGCATTAGGACTTGCCATTGAAACTGCTTTACTAACAGCTGCACTAATCATCGGACCATCTCCAATTACTTTTTTGGTATCAATAGATGGTAATTTTCTTACCGGTTTGCTAGTACTAGTTGTTGTCTTTGAATTTGTAGTATTATTACTATGAAATTTTTCCTCATTTGGTGTTCTTAGTGTATTGGGAAATGCAGATACATTATTTTGAACTGAAGTTAAATGAGGTTCAGGACTTAAACTCCTACTTTTAACTGCAGCTAGAGTGGCAGCTGCAAATGCGGTTTCTTCGTCATAAATTTCAGTACCAGAAGATGTTGTAAAATCTCTTACACGACGCTCTTTCTCCATCAATCTTGCATTAGCTAAACTTTGAGTCCATTGTGAAATTTCAGTTTTATCAACTTCAAATTCAATGGTTAAACTATTTGACATAATTGCAAATAACCCTTTACTTGGTTTATTCTTAATATCTGTTAAAACTTCAACAAAATGAACTAAAGAATTTGTTAAATCAATTTCTGTTGTCATTTCATATTTGATTTTACTATCACCATAATTTTCATGAAACAATAAAACTCTACCAAATGTTGTTACTAACATAGTACGAGTAACAAATTTATTTTCAACTTGCGGTAAAGTAGGTTGTTTAACTGTAAAAAATTTCTTAAATTTATTAACTGATGATTCATTCTCTGAATCACTAATTTCATTTGTTTCATCTTCATTAATTTCATTTTCAAATATATGAGTATCTAATATTCTAATTGATTCATCATCATTATTAGAGAATAATTGAGGTTGATTAATATTATCTTTATTTTTATATCCTAATGGAGATTCAATTATTAAACCTTTATATTTTTTCTCAAATGTTGAAGATTTTTCCCTAATTGCCTCAACTAATCCAACTTGTATTACTCTTTCCTCATGATGTTTAAGATACTGAACCCATTTCAAATCTAAAACTGATAATTGAGGTACTTCAACATTTTTATTAGCTTTTAATGATGAATTATTTCTTGATTTTGTAACTGTATTACTCCTAGATGTTGGGATTTTAGTATTTAGTACAGGTCTTGGAATGTTCGTACCTGGTATAACATCAACATTAGTTTTTGTAACATGATTATGATGATGAGTATGACGAGTATGATTAGTAGTAGTTGTGTTAGTAGTTTTGTGATTTGTAGCTTCTTTGGATTGTTGTTTTCTTGATTTAATTATTCTTTCAGCTGTAATTTGTTGAAGATCATTACTTGATTTTGATAAAAGTATACGATTTTGCGGAATTTTTGGAGATGTAGAATGTTTATTAGAATTGGTTGAAATTGATGGAGATGCAGTATTTGATGAAGATGATGTTTTTCTACTGTTCCCATAAAGTGCAACAGCTGCTGCACTACTAGCAGATTTCTTCTTCTTTGGAAGAGCTTTTGGCGTCGTTTTAGGATTTTGTGCGGATACTGGAGCTGAAGCAGCAGAAATTGATCTCATAGTATTATTATTTGATGATAACCCAGTTTTAGAATTATTCCTTTGTTTATATTGGTTATTTAAATTCATAAAAGATGTACTTTTTGATTTTTTCATATTTTGAACTGAAGTGGAAGATCCATTTGGATATTGTAAATCCAATTCAGGTCTTGGTTTCATTGCCTTTGCAGTTATTTTATAAGGTCCTAAATCTGGTGGAATTGTACTCCAAATCTGAGTTTGATCATTCCAATTAATATCATCAAACCACAGATGATGTTTAATATCTATAATTGTTAATCTTTCTCTTGGTTTAATTATTAAAATTCTTTTAACTAAATCTCTAACAACTATTGGAAAACCTGCGGTAAAAGCATATTGTAATTTTTGAACTTTTTGAAAAGTTAAATATTCATTAGTAGCTTTAAATGGTGGTTTACCTGCAATCATTTGATATATTATACAACCTAAAGCCCAAATATCTGCTGGTTTACCACAATATTTATCATTTAAAAGTTCTGGTGAAACATATTCAGCAGTACCAACAAAAGAATTAGCCCTTGTATCTCTTGGATAATTACCTGCATCATCCTTTTCTAATAATTTAGCAGTACCAAAATCAGTTATTTGTAATTTCATATCTTTATCTAATAAAATATTTTCAGGTTTTAAATCTCTATGAATGACACCATTTTTATGCATATAATCAATTGCATCAATCAATTGAACTGTATAATGTTTTGTACATTCTTCATTCATTGTACCGAATCTTTTAATTAATGATAATAATTCACCATTTTCAGCAAAATCTAGAACAAAATAAAGACTTTGAGAATCTTGAAATGTAAAATGTAAACCAATTATACCATTTCTTTTACCTAATCTATTTAATGCATTTTTTTCGATATTAACATATTTAACTTTCTTTTCTTTAATTATATGTCTTTTATTTAAAATTTTGATTGCATATTTCTTTTTAGTTTGAATATCAATACCTAAAACAACTGTTGAATATGAACCTTCACCTAATTCCTTACCTAATTTAAAATCTGTAATACCTTTTCTTATTGTTTTAGTTACTTTACCTTGAGATTTTGTAATTATTGTTGCATCATTTTTATTTTGTAAATCTAAATTAGTTGATCGATTATTTGATGAATAAATTTGTTGATTTTTTAGTCTTGATTTTAATCTTAATCTTTCTACTTCTTCATCATCATAATCATCATCATCATCATCATCAACGTTACTATTTTCTAATTCTGATTCTTCTTCAGATCTATTAAATAATCTATTGTTATTTTCAATAACATCATGATAATCCTCATCATATAAATCACCTTCATAATTATCATCATCATCTTCAACTCCAATAATATCATCATTCAGATCATTATGTAAATTAGTTGGAGTACTTAATGTATAATCTGTTGAATCATTTTCATAATTAGAGTTATCAATTAATGAATTATCAATTGGAGTTATTACATCTAAAGAAGAATGATTTAAATTATTTGTATTATTAATTGAAGGTGCTAAATTATTATTTCCTGAATAATTAGAATAAGAATTCAAATTATTATTATCTAATTTTTTTGGCGTTATTATATTTGCAAGTGGAGTACGTGGTGAGCTAAATTTACTATTATTATTATTTGAAAATTGAGGAGTTTTAAAAGATATTGAATCACTTGTATTATTATTGTTATTATAATAATGATTATTAGTATTATTAATTCCAAATGATGAATCTAATGAATCATCTGATATAAATGGATGATTTCTAATATTCAAACCTGAAGGTTGTGAAAAATGATTTAAATCTTCTTCAGATGGAATAACAGATTGTTCATAAACGGCAGCACCAGAATTCATTGTTGCATTAGATTGAGAATCTGGTGAATCTAAGTAATCATCATATAAATCAGAATATTCTTCAATTTCAATTGGTGTTGATGGATCTAATGTGCCATAATGAAATTCATTGTTATCAAAACTCGGCGTTGAAGATGTCATAATTTGTTATTATAAATATATCTATCTATATTTATTTATTTATTTATTTATTTATTTATTTATTTATTTATTGTAAGATATTATATTATTGATATGAAGTAGAAAAAAAAGTTAATTGGTATATATATTCATAAATGATAACAATTATTTAATAAATAAATTGAAAAAAGTTATATGATATGAAAAGATATGATATAAAAATGTTATGCAAAATGATAGATATTTTAATGAATCTAGTAAAAATAAGTTAAAACAGAGCAAAAATGAGTTGATTTGATCTAATTATTAATCAAAGTAAGAATAGAAAATGAGAATATGGTTTTAGAAAATGAGGTATTGAAATAAATGCAATGTATATTGATAATATTAGTTATTTTATTATATAAACAAACAAATAATAGTTTATAGCAATTTTTATTTAATTATTCAATGATTATATATAATAAATAATGATATAAAATATATATAATTAATTGTAATAACTATCAACTGCTTTGCAATAAAAATTAACAAGGTAAGAAAAAAAGTAAAATAAAGTAAGATAAAATAAAAATAAAATAAATGAATAAATAAATAATAATAAAGCAAACAAACAACACAAAAAGACAATTTAATTAAAACAATCAAAACAAGCTGATCTCATATTAAATTATTATTACTTCTATTTTGTGTGCGCGGTGTAGGGGAAAAAGCCTTAGTTAATACTTTTTTATTCTATGTTCCGTATCCGTCTTAGTAAACATCTTACATTCAGTTGTCAGTACTCTGTTTGTTATATAAATGGTTACACTGTAAGAGTTGTATTATTTATTGAAAACGTACAGATATAGACCAAAAAAAAAAGTTGTAATAGATAAAAACAAAATAAAGGTAAATTTTGAGGAAAAGACAGAAAATGTTAAGCCTTCAAATTCTATTGATATTACGTAATACATTCTGATTTATCTATTTTATGACATTCTGTTCTGTTGTTGTATAAAAGTTTATATATATTTAGATGTAGAAGCAATAGTTAATTCAAAATGAAAGTAAACAATTTACTTTTCTTTCTAAATTTAATAATAATTTTAGTAAACATAATCATAATCATAACAAAAAAAAAATGAGTGAAAAGTTTTATTTAGATTATGAATTTTATAAAATTTCAATTGATAAGGATGAAATCGAGAAAAGTTTAAAAGAAAATGATTTTGAAGATGAAAATTTTATTAAAAATATTTCAATTGAAAGATATCCAAGTATTTCAACTATTAAATCTAAAATTAGTGACTTTAATGAATTTAGTGAATTTAATGATAGTAATAGTTTAACAGAATCAATTAAATCATTTGAATCATTTGATTGTTATTCAATTTTATCTAATTGTAAAACTCCGAAGGAAGTTATTAAAGAAAAAGATGATATTAATAATGAATCAAAATTAAATGAAGATAAAAAGAATAAAAAATTACCACCAAGAAAGACTAGATTTTATAATATGTTAAAGGGTAAAGTTTTCAGTAAATTTAAACATTATAAAAGAAAAGAGCAAGATGTTCTAATTAATGAAGATGAAATTAGTGAAGAAAAGTTGTTAATTAATAATAATAATAATAATAATAGTTGTAATAATGATTGTGAAATCGATAAACCAATTGAAATTGATAAGGAAATTAAGGGTTCAACAGTTTTAAATGGTAAGATTTACTTTTTAAATAATGGATTTTTTATGGATATTAAACAAAATATTTTTCAAATGTCATATTTAAATAAGAATAGAAATTTTAAAAAAATTAGTGAAATTCAAGCAATTTTAATTCCTGAAACTGAAATAATTCCAATTAGGAAAGATTCATTAATTCATAAAGTTAGTTTAGAGAAAAGGAAACAAAGAATTCAATTACAAGAGAAATATAATGGTAATGAGAGGCAAATTTATAATTTAATGAATATTGATGTTGCATCATCATCATTAAATTTAAGTGAAAGTGATAGTATAAGTAATGTCGTTGATGAGTCAATTGTTTCAACAGACTCTTCTTATCTTTTAGATGATTTCAGTAACAATGATGCGGATATTGAAGAACAAGAGGAGGATGAGGAAGACGAAGAAGAAGAAGAAGAAGAAGAAGAAGAAGAAGAAGAAGAGGAAGAAGATGTATTTATTGATGTTAATGAATACGATAAAGAATTTAGTTATAATGAAGGAAATAATTTAACAACGACAAGAATATCTACAATTACTATTCGAAATACTGATATAACCACGGTTATTATACCGATAACAACCTCATTAGAGAGTGATAGTGATTCCTCAACATCATCTTCTATTGAGTCTGATCCAAAGGAGGAATCAAAGAACGAATCATCATTATCATCATCATCATCATCATCATCATCATCAGATTATTCAATTCTGCTATCACCGGAGTATCTTCATCGTTAATTACGTAATCAGGGGAAAAGGGTTTAATTTAATAAGCAAATCGCGTCTCTCTCTCTCTCTTTTTTTCACACACAAAAATTGATCGATCCACACTAAAAACCACATGTTAAATAAAAAAAAAAAAAAAAAAAACAGCTGTACTTTGTTTGACTTGCTGAATATTTTTTTTTTTTTTTGAACGCGCTTATTTATTGTAAATTCACAACTAATTGTGTTTTTCTTAGATCATTTTGCTTTTTGTATTATTTGGTTAGATTGTGAAACAAACACCAACATTTCCTTTTCCACTCATTGTGTATGTATTAATTATTATTGTAATATTGTTATTTATTAATATTCTTATATGTATATATATATATCTATTTATATTTTATATCTATATTTTAACATTTATTATTTGAATTGACCTTTAATATTTAATATACAGCATACTAAATAATTAAATATATATATATATATATATATATTAGTTGTTAAAGGAGGAAAATTTATATAATGACATCAGCTGCTGCGAATATACTAAATAGCTTTACTAAGAATAATAATGATTCAACAGTTTCATCATCTTCTTCAAATTCAATATCAACAAATAATTCTTCATCAATTAATAG
This sequence comes from Pichia deserticola, assembly GCA_030570135.1. NCBI lineage: Eukaryota > Fungi > Ascomycota > Pichiomycetes > Pichiales > Pichiaceae > Pichia > Pichia deserticola. Next base: position 6,579 of record JAJLVB010000001.1, on the reverse strand, counting down.
ATTAAATTCAAATTTTAATAAAATGAAAATTCATTCAACAGTACATAGGAAAAGTGGTTGGGTTCATGTTAAAGATGAAGGTATAATCTCATTTAGATGGCCAAAAAAATATTTAGTTTTAGGTGATTCAAGTTTAGATTTTTTTAAAAATGATGATAAATTAGAATTATGGTATAGAATTCCACTTTTACATGTTTCAAATTGTTTTAAGAATCAAATGAAAGAAAATTGTTTCGAAATTCAACATAAAGGTAAATCAACATTTATTTGTGCAAAATCAGATCAAGAAATGAATATGTGGATTGATTCAATTTTAGCAAAATGTCCAAAGGAAGGTTTCTCAACTCCTTTAAAAGTAACTCATGAAGCAAAAGTTAGTTATGATGCATCAAATGGTACTTTTAAAGTTAAAGGTATACCACCTGAATGGTTAGCTTTATTAAAAGGTTCAAATATAACTTATGAAGATTTCGCAGCTGATCCAAGTGCTGTTATTGATGTTTTAAATACTTACAGTGAAATGGTAAGTCCTGAATTGAGTCATTCAGAAAAATTTACACAATCTGCAATGTCAAGTATACAAAAAACTTTAGCAGGTAATAATAACAATAATAAAAATAATAATAAAGATAATAATAATAATAAATATCAAACAACTACTCATTCTCTTTTATCAAATGATTCAAAAAATTTACTTAATGAAATAACGAAACCTTATACCCAAAAGGATGCATTATCTGACAAATTTTTACAACCAAGGAGGGCACCACCTGTTCCAAATAAATCATCAACTTCAAATAATGATTTAAATAGTAATAGTAATAGTAATAGTAATAATAATAAAAATGAATTTGTACCAGCTAGAAAAGCACCTCAAATACCTAATTCAAACTCCTCTAAACCTCCACTACGTCATTTACCAAATATTCCAAATCCAAATTTAAATACTCCAACTAAACCTCTTAATTTGAAAACTTCAACAAATTCTCCTTCAACTTCTTTAAATTCTCCTGTTGATAATTTAATTAATAATTCTCAATCAGATATTGCATTACCATTACGACAAGCTCCAAGTCCGTATCAAAACAATCAAATTAATAAATCAAATAATAATATAGCATCAAATAATAATGATCAAACAATGATTCCAAGAAGGGCAGCACCTTCAAAACCTCAATTTCCTTCATCACAACAACAACAACAACAGCAACAGCAATATCAACATCAACGTATTCCATTACAACAACAACAGCAGCTACAAAATCATCATCCACAACAACAATTTCATCCAAATGGTCGTGGTTATCCAAATCAACATCAAATACATCCAAATCAACAGATGCATCCAAACCAACAAATACAACGATTACCAGTTCAACAAAAATCACAACATCCAAACCATTTATTTCAACAACAACAACAACAACAACAACAACACCCAGTTAATCCTTATAATACCGGATATCAACAAAAACTTCCACAACAATTTAAAAATCCAAATATAAATAAAAGCAATAATAATATCAATAATAATAATAATAATAATAATACATTAGCACAATCTAATGCACAAGCAAAACTTATGGGAGTTAATAATAATAATAATAATAATAATTTAAAACCACCACCACGTCGTCCAGCTGATAAACGTATATCAACAATGACAGAAGCTCAAATTATGGCAAAATTAAGAAGCGTTGTTATAAATGCAAATCCCAAACCATATTTTCAAATTATTTCAAAAGCTGGTCAAGGTGCAAGTGGATCTGTTTATTTAGCAAAATCTAAAAGATTAAATGATCAATGCATTGCAATTAAACAAATTGATTTAACAAAGCAAAGTCGTAAAGAACTAATTGTTAATGAAATTTTAGTTATGAAAGATTCACAACATCCAAATATTGTTAATTTTATTGAAGCTTATTTAAATGGTCCAAGTGATTTATGGGTTATAATGGAATATATGGAAGGTGGTTCATTAACTGATGTAATTGATAATAATTCTAAAATTACAGAAGAACAAATTTCATGTATTTGTTATGAAACTACAAAAGGTTTACAACATTTACATAAAAAGAATTTTATTCATAGAGATATTAAATCAGATAATGTTTTACTTGATGCAAATGGTAATGTTAAAATTACAGATTTTGGATTTTGTGCAAAATTAACAACTGAAAAATCTAAAAGAGCAACAATGGTTGGTACACCATATTGGATGGCACCTGAAGTTGTTAGACAAAAAGAATATGATGAAAAAGTTGATGTTTGGTCATTAGGTATAATGACAATTGAAATGATTGAAGGTGAACCACCTTATTTAAATGAAGAACCTTTAAAAGCATTATATTTAATTGCATCAAATGGTACACCAACTTTAAAACATCCTGAATTATTAAGTAATGAAATAATGGATTTTTTAACAGTTTGTTTATGTGTTGAAGTTAAATTTAGGGCAACAACTGATGAATTGTTAAATCATAAATTTTTCAAAAAAGCATGTCCAACTTCAAAGTTGGCTAATTTATTAACATTTAGTAAAAAATAAATAATTAAATAATTAAATAAAAAAAATTTATAAAAAAATGCATGTATTAAATTAATAATTATTATTTATATATCATTCCAATTAATTAAACCATTATTTAAATCTATTATTTTATCAATATAATTCAAACTAATTAAACCATTTTCATCACCTGGTGATAAAATTACATCATTTAAACTTCTGTAAAAATTTAATTTTGAATTTCTAATTTTTTCAATATTTAAAATTAATAAAACATTAGCATTAGATCTAATTCCACTTATTGCACTATGATTATAATTATAATTATAATTACTATTATTATTATTATTATTTTTATCACTATTTTCATTATTACCAATTGTAATAAATTTTTTAAATTTATCAGGTATAGTAAATGAAAAATGAATATGATTTCGATTCATTTTTGATAAACCATTTGAATTTTTAATTAATAATAATTTATCCCTAAAAGTACCATGACATATAAAATTAGGCCAATCATTATCATTATTTTTATTTAATTCAATCATTTGAAATGTTTTATTAATAGTTAAAATACTATGACCTTGTAAAGCTGATATAAAAAATTCATTATTATTATTATTATCTTTAATTAATTTAAACCTTTTTTTATCATTTGAATTAACAATTCTCTTTAAATCATTTAATGTTGTTCTTAATGATTTTAATTCATTATATTGTAAAATTTCATTTACATTAACAAATCCATTTTCATCAATTTTAAAACCAAGTGATAATGCTTTATGTCTTAGTAATTTTGATAATTTTTTAGAAATCAAAATATCTCTCTTGGTGTCTATTTCATTATTTGAATCTTCTACTATATTTGACATAGATAATTGTATGAATCGATAAAAGATATATATATATTTATTAATATATATATATATATATATTACCTACACTTGTTGTATTTATTGAAATGTAAATTTATTTAATACGAGAAATTAAAAATTCAGCCACATCATTACACCAGATAGTCTAAAATAAGTAACGCGCCTTTCTTTGCGTTAATAATATAAGTAATAAAAGAGTAAGTAGAGCAATAACACAAACTATATAAAATATATTCAAACTGAATGGTCAATTTTTTATTTTGTATAATTAATTTGAAAACAATAAACAAAATTTGTAAATAAATTAAAATTTCCGATTAGACAGGCGGATATTTGATTTAAAACTCGTAGAAACCCGGTGATATATATTTAATTGTTAAATTTTCGGAATTCAACTCCGAGTATAGCGGAGACCGTAAAAATACGGATAGCTTCTATATTATTATGGACGAGAGGGGGCCGTATAATATATATATATATTATAGTAAAGAAATCTTCCGATGTTCCGATATTCTACGACTATATTCCCCTTTATTTATTATTATCCCATATGTCCATACAAAAAAACTACTGTATATAGTATATTAATTGATATCACCACTTTACATTGTTAATTAAAGTTTTGAAAACTAACTAACAACTTTTTTAAACATTTTGTTAAGGGATTTTACTGAATTTGTTTTCATTTTATATTATTTTGGTTAAAGAATGGAAAAAAATAGAAAAAAAATAAAAATTTAATAAACTAATTTAAATGTTTATATAAATAGTACTTCATATTCCCGTTTATTATTGCCTTTGATATATTTATTTTCTGTCTTTTTAACTAATTCTTTTTTTCTTTTCCCTTTCATTTCTTTTTTTATTTTGTTTGTTTGTTTGTTTTATTTTTATTTTATTTTATTTATAAATTCTATTTAGTAATCGATCCATATACTAAAGTTTTCTTTTAAACAAAAAGAAAGAAAATAAAAAGATTATATAAATTAAAAGATTAAATACAGAAATGACAATTAATTGCTGTGAAGTTAAAAAGATACCTGTTGGTGAAGAAGCAAAAGTTCAAATTACTCCATCAACTAGATTATCAGTTTCTGGTCCAATTGAATGTGATTTATCAGGTTTTCATTTACTTAATTCTCCATTATTTAATAAAGGTTCTGCATTTTCAAAAGAAGAAAGAATTGCATTTGGTTTACAAGGTTTATTACCACCTGTTGTTAATACATTAGATGAACAAGTTGATAGAGCTTATAAACAATTACATTTTCTTAAAACTTTATTAGCTAAAAATGATTTTTGTACTTCAATGAGATTACAAAATAAAGTTTTATATTATAAATTAGTTAAAGAACATATTAAAGAATTAATTCCAATTGTTTATACACCAACTGAAGGTGATGCAATTATTGCTTATTCTGATAGATTTAGAAAACCTGAAGGTTGTTTTCTTGATATAACTGATCCTGATTCAATTGATATTAGATTATCACATTTTGGTGAAGATAAAGATGTTGATTATATTGTTATAACTGATTCAGAAGGTATTTTAGGTATTGGTGATCAAGGTGTTGGTGGTGTTAGAATTGCAATTGCAAAAGCTGCTTTAATGACATTATGTGGTGGTTTACATCCAGGTAGAGTTATTGCAGCTGTTTTAGATGTTGGTACAAATAATGAAAAATTATTAAATGATGATCTTTATATGGGTAATAGATTCCCAAGAGTTAGAGGTAAAGAATATGATGAATTTGTTGATAAATGTATTACATCAATTCAAAAAAGATTTCCAAGTGCTGTAATTCATTATGAAGATTTTGGTGTTACAACTGCAAGACCTGTTTTAGAAAGATATAGAAATATTTTACCATGTTTTAATGATGATATTCAAGGTACTGGTGCAGTTGTTATGGCATCAATGGCTGCAGCTTTAAAATTAACAAATAGAAATTTATTAGATTCTCAAATTTTAATTTATGGTTCAGGTTCTGCAGGTTTAGGTATTGCAGATCAAATTCGTAATCATATGAAAATTCATGGAGCAACTGATGAAGAAGCTAAAAATAAAATTCATTGTGTTGATAGATTTGGTTTAATTTTAAAAGGTATGGAAACAAATTCTGAGGCTCAAGAATATTATGCTGATGATCCAAATGATTGGGAAGGTATTGATACAAAAAATTTAGTTGATATAATTTCAAAAATTAAACCAACTTGTTTAATTGGTTGTTCAACTCAAGCAGGTGCATTTAATGAAAAAGTAATTAAAGAAATGTATAAATATAATCCAAGACCAATGATTTTTCCATTATCAAATCCAACTAGATTACATGAATGTGTTCCTGAAGATGCACTTAAATGGACTGATTTTAATGCATTAGTTGCAACAGGTTCACCATTCCCACCTGTTGAAGGTCATGTAATTTCTGAAAATAATAATTGTTTTTCATTCCCTGGTATTGGTCTTGGTGCAGTTCTTGCAAGAGCAATTACAATTTCAGATACAATGATTTCAGCTGCTGTTGATGAATTAGCTTCATTATCACCAGCTCAAATGAATCCAAAAGATGGTTTATTACCACCAATTGAAAAAATTGATGAAACTTCAGCTAGAGTTGCAACAGCTGTTATTTTACAATGTGTTAAAGAAGGTCATGCTAGAGTTGAAAATGAAGATTCTCCATTAGGTGGTAAAGTTAAAATCCCAAGAGAATTTTATGCTTGTTTAAGTTGGGTTAAGGAACAAATGTGGAGACCAGTTTATAGGCCAATGATCAAAGTTGAACATTCAGATGATATTCATACTCATCAATACTAATCGAGTTATCTATCTAATCATATTATTAATATTACTCTTATTTTATTATTATAAATGATATCACCACAACAATTATTTACAAAATAATTTCACTTCTTGTCGCATTTCTAATCTATAAATTATCTATAATGAATATTACCTAAATACTATTTAAAGGTCAAAGTAATCAAGTGAATTTTGTTAAGGATGTGCGGTTTTACACATACTTAAAGGTTTATTTATTATTAACATTATTATGAGAATGAATATTCAAATAGACAGAGAAAACGCTCTCCTCCAGTTTTCCTTCACTTATTACTTTAGTTATTACCTTTTATCTTCATATAGATATATATAGAGAAAACCATAGACAAAATATAGGTATCAATAGATAC